>PVKA01003952.1:0-50975 GCA_004027165.1 Ctenomys sociabilis | reverse complement strand
TCTCCCTTTGTCTACACCTGTCAAAAGTGGGCACTCCATTGACATTCAACTAACTTAGGTGCTTGAACTCGACACCACAATCCAACACAGTCCAGCATTCTGCAACCATAGTGAGTTATTCAAAGAAATTGTCGACCATATCCATTTACAGCTCAGCTTAATATTATGGGCTCACAATGTATACTTCATTTTTATACTTTTCTGCTGAATGGTTAAGACCTAGGTAGATCAAGACTTATATACCAACACAAGAACTTTATATTTCCTATGTGGTCATTGAAGTCCTCTCAGAGTTTATCTTGTAGTCCTGTACATTATTCTGTAGTTCCTTTGTCTGTGTCATCCATGTGGAAGTTCTAAAGTGTGCCTGGGGAGAGTCACATGAAGAGAAAACTTTCTCTCAAGCTCTCACAGAGAGCAATCTGGTCAAGCATTGGCCGAGCTGAGGGTGTTGAGTGAGCTGTAAGTATCAGGAAATGCTGAGGCACTTGTCATGCTGTAGCTTGTATCACAGTTGTGTGTACATTTTATACACATTTCCTGCCATTGAGGGAGGTTGTGTGTGAATACACACACACACACACACACACACACACACACACACACACACTTTTGTTCTCTCTAGTGGAAAACCCAAGGTTTGTTCATCATAGAATATGGCCAGTACCACCCTTCTCCATCCATTACCAGGGATGCCACTCGATGCACCATAAACATTCAATACCCATCCATTGGGTTAGATTGGAAATTTCACCCCGGGTTGCAGAATAAGTATATAATTTTGTTTCTTTTGAGGTTAAATATACAATTTACCTGATGATAAAGATTTATAACCTCACATTCCACTTATATACAAAGGCAACATGTATCACCTCTTCTTACCTTAATGTCGGCAGTTTACCTGCCAGGTGGTTTCAAGTACCATATTATCCAAATAAGGGATGGAATAAAAGTGATAAAGAGAGACTCAAGTCAGGAAAAAAGAAAGACCAGCCTAATATTGTGCTCTTGAAAGCTCGATTGTCAAAGACTTGGGAAAGGAAATTTCCGTAGCTTCTCTCTGACACGTGTCCATTCTGGTATAAGTATGAAGCACCCCTCAAACTTCTGTGCTGATGGCCTGATCCCCAGCACAGCAGTGTTCAGAGGTGGGGCTTAGAGATTGAATCATGAGCCCCCTAACCTTATCAGTGGGGAAAAACAGCAGCAAATTGATAGCTAAATGGGATACTAGGAGGCAGGTCCAGGGCTATGCCTTTGAATCTCACTTGTCTTTGGGTGTCCTCTCTGGCTGTTTGCAATCCTCTTTGCTCTTTGGATGCCTTGAGGTGATTACATTTCCTCTACCATGCCCTTGTGCCTGGATTTTCTGGCTATGTGGTCAGCCAACCATGCACTGGACCCTCTGAGTCTATAAACCGAAATAAACCTTTCCCTCTTTTAATTATTGTTCCTTAGTCATTTAGTAACAGCAATGAGAAGTTACTAACAGTCTTATACTTCCAGATTCTGCCATTTCTAGATTTATAGGTTGATTACTATGTAATAGAAAAACAGTAGGACTAGAAAGATCTAGATTCTTAGAGTCATATGTAGATATACACAGCAGGGATCAAATCTTGTGATATACAACTTCCTATGGTAGTTCTTCTAGGAATCAGTACTAGAAAATCATTTCAAGCATCCTGGTCTTGTGTGAATATTGCAGTTAGGCTCAAATGTTCTTTTCCTTCTGAGGTGTGTTCTCTTTGACCCATTTGCTATATTGGTAGAGCTCAGTAAAGGCTTGTTGCTTTCAAATTTAAGTGATGTCACTTTGTTTCTCAATTCTGACCCTAGATGACATTTCCTCTCCAATTTTCATTTTTTCTCTTTTTTGTTTCATTTTTTTTCCTTTTCTGGATGGCTCAGGATGCCTTAAGAGTGTGTCTGGTAAGGCCTGAGGAGCTAGGGGTCAAATCACAGTATCCTGTGCCTGACTGCTTTTGCATAAGCTGGTGCTTAAACAAGTGAGCTAACCAGCAGGCCCCCTACTTTTTCTTAATTCTGAAAGGCTACTAAAAACTCTCATAATTATTATGATGTTGATCCAGACAGAATACCTAAATATAAGGTCTGCCGGATTATAGCCTCTCAGTAATAGTGATGGTGAGCATGGTGGCTGTAATCGGATTTTATTCACATTTAGAGTATTTGGGAAACTTGCTCAATAATTCTTTTCCTTTGACTATATAGTCAAGAAAGGTAACACCAGTCATCTACTTGCCATAATGGTTCTCCTATACCTATACAGCTAACTAAGAACAGTTTTATGGGGAAAGAATCTAAGAAAATTAAGTGTTTTCAAGACTTTTGCTCTACTAAGACTAAAAGACATGAATACTAATGGGTTTAGGGCTTTTAGGGGTGATAAAAAATGCTCTCATATGAGTCTGATGAACATACTAAAAACCAATGAGCTGTGTATTTAGTGCAGTCATTTTTTAACATTTTAACTATGTAAATTTTTGAAACTCTCAAAAAAAAAATTAGATTTTGGCAAGGTAGCTTACAACTACAGAACTGATTCAAGAGGTGATTATTGTTTTCCCTTTCTCTTTGCATTTTACCTCTCCTATTACAAATAGTAACTATTCTCCATCATGAAGATTATGACCACCTGACTGTCAAACTGTTAGCGCTGTGGGAAGTGTTTGCATTTCAGAGCTATACATTGCCACATTAACTTGCAGCTTTAGCAGTCACTAGCAGAGTGGTCCTGGACAAATTTCTTAACTCTTCCAGCTTTGTCATTACAAAATGGAGCTAATAATCTCATGTATAAGTTGTTGAGGAAAGAAGGAAGGGAGGAAATGGTTAATATAGAGTTTAGCGCTCAGTGGATTCTGCACAAAGGAGTGGCTTGTTTCCTTTTCCCTAGGCCTGCTCAACATAATTAATGCAGTTTTAAAAGAGATAATCGTTTTAAGTAAGGACTTTTAACAAGTTACCAACTTGTCATTCTTGCATTTGAACACATTACTCTTTTAACACAAACACAAATACTTTAATTAAAGTAATTTAATAAATTTATTTCCCGATGGGAAAACTTTAAATCCTTAACAATACCCTGGATTCTTATATTTGCAGAAGAAGGGATATGAAGATAACACAGGGGAAATCCACCCCCATTCTCCGTTTTCTACCACTGTCTGATTCTGCTGCTGACACCTGTAGCTGAGCAGAGAAATGCGGTTGGCATCTGCCTACGAGAAGTGGTGGGGGGGTGTTTGCACTTCTGTTTGGGCTTTTTGTTGTTTTTAATTCAAAGTCTTACTTATATGGTACTAAGCTGATTTTCTGAATTAGCACTTGAGAATATCACATTAGTTTTCCTTTTTATTAGTCTGCCACCATTAAAACACCGGAAACCAGCCTGAGCTATAGTTTCAATTAGGCTGTGTGTGCATGCATGTGTGTGTGCACGTGTGTGTGTATGTGTGTGTGTGTGTGTGTGTGTGTGTGCATATGTACATTATCTGGGAAAATACTGGACACATTTGTACAAAGTACAATGGTGACCATTTCTTGCTGATTGTTTCAGTGATCATTGGTGACTCAGGGGAAGCCTTGGGCACAGCAGCTCCGAGCTTGCACTCTACCTTCAGACAACTGGGACTTCTACTCCACCACTTTTTGCTCCATCGAGCAAGTCACCACCACCCCTTCCCTACTCCTCTGTGTACTTCTATAAAATACACACAGTAATACACCACAGGGTATTTTAACCAAGTTAATGTACGTAACACATGAGAGGCAGGAATTGCACGACATTAAAAATGTCAACAGATTGTCGTGAGCTACATCCTTGCATTTCCACATTGTCGAGTTTTAACACTTACTGCAGAATATTTTGAAATCAGAAGTAAATGTTCGAATGTTTGTTTTAAAATCACTGCTGTCCCTTTTAGGTTTGTAAGTAAGTAAAGAATGTTGGGCTGTAATAAAGCTCGGTGGCAGAACACTTGTTTAGCTTGAGAGATCCTGGATTTCACTCCCAGCATAGCAAGTAAGTTTAAATATAACTGTTGAGTTTGCAGCTTCTCAAATCACCTCATTCATGGCCTAATAGAACTGCTTCATCCTTAGAGTCCAGTGAGAGGCATCCAATGTTTACAGCATGCTATACTATTCTCAATTATTTTGATGTCAAATCCAGAACTTTTCAGAAAACCATAAACTATTAATTGAATCAAACTTTTTGAATCCCTGGAGAAAATACAAGGTATTGGAATTCTCTAATGAATAGATTAATAATATTGCTAACATGGCTACCAGACTTTTTTAAAATTTTACAAATTTGTACTTTAATTATATATGCTTGCCTCTGCTTCCAAGCCACTCAAATGCCATCTTAAAAAGTTAGCATGCATTTTATTCTGGGAGATCCAAATATTATAGTATTGGCACAAAAAGCAAGAAGCCAGCAAACTGTATAGGTAGACTAAAAGACAAAAACTAAAAACAGAAATTTTAGACCTACAGTAGGTGATACAAGAGAAAAAAAATTCTACTTGGTCAATTAATTTTCTTACCATAATAGAGAGCAAGTCATCTTGATCTTTTGCATTTAGTTGTTTTTAGTAACAAAATGAAAACAAATAAAATAATTTACTATTTCTTGTATGTTTTGTTTGTTTTGATTTGTTCATTTTGAGACAGGGTTTTATTATGCAGTGCAAACTGGCCTTGAACTCACTTTGTAGCCCACAGTGGACTTGCACTCAAAGCAGTCCTCCTGTCTTAGCTTCCTAGGTGCTGAGATTACAGGCATGCACCACCATGCCTGGACCCCATTTTTTTTTCTTTCTTTCAGGAGGCAATTCTTGCATCTTGAAAGCAAAGTCATTTGGGGACAGCAAAATCAGGCATATTTACATGATAGACTCTTCGCAGGTTTCAGACATAATGTGAAATTGCTTTCTCTACTCCTATTTCTCCCACACGCCATCACAGAGAGACAAATGATGTACACAAATATTTCCTTCAAATGGCAACTCATCTGACATCATTATCTTACTCAAAAGAAAACATCACAGTGTTCATTATTGTTTTGGGAAAGAACTTTAGAATAGTATGCTCAGGAATCCAAACCCCCCCAAACAATTTGATAAAACAAAGTTTAAGTTTTTATTCACCTCTTCAAAAACAAATCTTTATTTCTTCATAGTCTAAAGTTGAATTTACAACATCTATAACTTGTCATTCAGAAACTAGCACTCATACTTACTTCAAGTCCCACAATCCTTTACCTCAAAGAGTTCAGCATAGGTGTGTTTCACAACTTAGGTTTTTATGGGATCAGGTGGTATTTCTTTAAAATTAATGCAATTATCATATATAACATTGGAAAATCTCTGTATTGGGGGCTCGACCTATAATCAAACACGTAACTATCTCTCCAGTAACATACACATATATTCTCACAAGTGTGATAAATAAAGATTACAGACAGCCTGGTCACTATTCAGGATAGGTTTCAACATCAACTAAGTTTAAAGATAACATAAGGGGGGAAATGACTTTCAAAGTTTATTGGACATAGAAATTACCCATGATGCTCTGTACTTCCTTTCCTTGGATATAAACATTGAATTGGGGAACATTCATCCATTTGCTTTCCTTAGTCAATAATGCTTCTGTGCCACTTCTCACTTGCATTCCAGTACAGGCCAGCCAGGGTGGCAAATTTTTATTTATTTATTTATTTTTTGTATTTTTATTAGGGGTCTCTTTGATTCACAGGGTCTAACTACATAGATCAAACTCATAGTGATCTGCCTGTGTTCAGCCTCCCAAAGAGCTGGGATTACAGGCACACACCACCACACCCAGGCTCAATCCCAGGCTCAGCCTACTCCAGGGCAGAGCTGGTATCAAAACCTGGCTGCTGAGTCTGCCCAAACAAGCACTTTAATCTGCTGATTTGGCTGGCCCTCAAATTTTTATTTTTATAAAGCCAAAGACCAGAATGATCCCATCCAGCCCAGGCTGCTGGACACATGAATATCTCTCCCTTTTGATGCAGTGATCACAAACCTTTTAGAGCTTTCAGTGGTCCACAGAGCTTGCCTTAGCATGCATGCCACAGCTTCACCACCACCAGACCACAGACTTCATAGGTACAGTGCCAGGCTGAATTTGCCCTTATCAGTGGTTCATGGCTGCAGATTTTCCTCAGGGAGTCAATAAATAGAATTATACAAAGCTAGTGAAAAGCTTAATACTCATGAGATAAATCCAAAGAATTTGGTGTCATAGCTCTGTTCCTCTTTGTATATGTGGACTTTTATAAGATGACTTAAAAAAAAAGAAACAAAAAAACTAGTTTTCCTTGCCTTCCCTAAATACAAATGAGGAGGCTGGGTCTCTGCCAGGCACAGACCAAGTCTGAGATCCCCAGGTGTCTCAGAGGACAGCCTTGTTACTGACCAGCCCAGCTGATAATTCCAGGTCCCGGCTTGACCTGCTCTGGCAACAACACCCCAGAGTGGGTTCTGGACTTCTCCATATGGTCTCAGGAAGATAGAATTCTAGGCTCCTAACTTGACCTTTGCTACGCAGGGTAGGGGTGGAGTCAAAGCTTTTTCCACAGTGGCTGGAGTGGTGGTTATTGAATTCAGAATTCAGAGAATCTGCATTAAACAGCTTTGTCAAAATCTTGGTACTGTGTTACTTTAATTAAATCTATGACACATAAAGACACACATGAAAACATTTGTATGTATCTGGAGTACCTATCCAGTACCTGCCACATAGACATAACTGTGAAAAAAGTTATAAAATAAAGAGAGAGGATAGAAAATCATCTAAATGCCTGAACATGTCATAAAATTGTGGAGCAAAATTTTGTATAGTTTGCTTTTAGGATCATATTAAGTCATTATGCAACATGTATTCAATTTTTATTTTAAAAAGAAAAAACAATAAATAGTCTCAAAAAAGTTAATAAGAAAGTTGCAATAATTAATACAATGCATATTGTTGTCTTCCTAGTTATTACTCAGAGTAAAAGATATAGGCAGGATAACTTGTCTGAATGATATTAGCACACGCCTTTCTTTTCAGTGAACTGAAAGTAGCTACATAAGTACGGGAACTGTCTTGTGTATGTACTTTTTCTTTTTCTCTTTCTTCCTTTCCCCTTTTCTGCATCAATTTGTCTTTACTTTTGAATAGTTTTTTTTTCCCCATAACCAAAACATGTACTGTACATTTTGGATCTTATTTACTTGGTCAGTTTCTCACACTGGTGAAACAAAACAGTGTATATTATGAACCTTGTTTATTGTACTTATGAATAAAGTCTCTAGTTGCATCCATTTATCTATAAAAGCCTCCAGTTTACCCTTCTTGATGGCTGAGTAGTATTCTAATATACACATAAAATATCTTTCTTATCTATTCCTTGGTTCATGAGTATTTGAGTTGTTTCCAAGATTTAGCTATTACAAATTGTGCTGCTATAAATATAGGTACACATATATTGCCGCAGTATGGTGTTTTTAATTCTTCTAGGAAGATGCCAAGAAGGGGTACAGCTGGGTCAAATGGGACCTCTAATCCTAGTTTTGCAAGGATTCTCCACACTGTTTTCCACAGCATTCATTTCTCACCCTGGGGGCAGGGTGAGCACGGCATCCTGTGGGTCGAATTCTGGTCCCAGTGCCTGCCTAAGCAAGAACTTTTGTCTGCTGCACTATCTGGCAGGCCCCAGATGCCCATTTTTCAACTGGGCCTAAAGATAACATTAAGCAGCACATACAATTAAATGATAATTCCAATACAATACGTCAAAACTTACGGGACACAATGAAAGCAGTCCTTCGAGGGAAATTTATAACGCTGAACTCACACATCAGCAGAACAGAATAAGTTCAAATAAACAACCTAATATCGAAACGAACTTGTAGATAAAGGACAAATGAAACCCAAAGCTCATACAAAGGGAAAACTATAAAAATAAGATCAGAAATGAATGCACTGGAGACTAAGAAAACAACAAAAAGAGTCAGCGAACCAAAAAGCTGGTTCTTTCAAAGAATATCTACATTTTAAAAAATGCTGTCCACATTTTTACATATGACTCTACACAGCTATTCTACCACCATCCACAGTGTAACACAGGGGCTAAGTCTGACCAACTGCCTATTTCTGAAAATACAGTTTCTTTGCAACATGGCCTCTCCATGAATTTGTGTGTTGTCTAGGAAGGTTTTGTGCTACCACTGTGGAGATGAATGCATGTTACAGAGACCATATACAGAGTGATTGAAAACTATAATTAATCTTCATTTTTTTAAAAAGTCACAGTAAGAGACACATTGCCAAGGGTAATGGGATAAGTGTTCAGAGATAAGGGCAGTACTTTGAATGGAGTTATTGGCAATATGTCTTTTATTGCGGTAAATTGTTTTAAACATTCACCCCCTTTATCTTTACTCCTCACTGGCCAGATGTTGCACAGCCAAACATCAGGCTGTGTGCTCATCCACCTCACTTACTGGCTCTGGTACCATATAACTTCAGGTTCTTTCTCAAAGGCAAAATGGCCATGAAAGATAAATGCTTTGAACCAATTCAAGACCAGGAAGCAGCTGCACTAGCACACAGGAACAGTCAAATCAACAAGCATTTCCCCCAAAATTGTCATTCAGGAAAGGGGATTCCAGAACTGTCTCACAAAGAGGCAAGGACAGTGTGAAAAGTCGGTTTGGGCCAGGGACAGTATTTTGAGGAGGATTAATGACAATGTGTCTTTTGTAGTAAAATGCTATTATTTTTAATTTACTCATTTACTATGACACATTTGAGAGTCCTATACCTCTCCTGGGATATGAGCAGCTTCCTTAGGCATGATACTGGCTCTGACTGTATCCTGGGAGGAAGACAAGGGCCTACATCTGCCAAAATGCCTGATAGGCATAATCCTGAAATGTTGAGAGACTCATTTCCAGAAGGTTGGACAAAGGACTTCCCCCGGGGGATTGCTATCAATTGAGTCCCTTTGGTGATCAAGCTCTGTCCCAAGGCAACTCCCACCAGCACTGAACAGCGCACCTCTCCTGCTGGTACACCCAATTCAAGATCTCCAAGCTGCCCCTGCAGTTGTCATTGCCCTCTGTACATATTGCCTCAGGCTTCTGCCACACACAGCATGATGTTTCACCTACCTGGACCAAGAAGTTGCCTTCATTTGCCTTTCACTGGCTCCAGTCAGCCAGCTCCTCTTTTCTCTAAATGGAAAGACTGCAGCTCTGGACCTCCTGCATTACCTCCTGGAGGTTCAAAAACTTGTTTCCTCTTCACTGTATTTCTTTTTTTAAAAGGTTAGTTTTTTTATTTTTTGGTGTTTTTTTTTTTTGTTGTTGTTGTTGTTGTTATTTTGGTGGAACAAGTGAGTGCGCTCAGGTCCTTGTGCTTGCCAGGGAAGCGCTTATTCCACTGAGCCATCTCCCCAGCCTTCACTGTATTTCTAATAGATGATGCCTGAGCTGCCTGCTAGAAAGACACAGAAGTTCTACTACAATATCTGCCAGAAACTGGTTCCGTGTTCTAACAGCTACTGTGTTTCTGATCAAGAAAACTGACAAATTCACCTTCAGCTGAGACCTAACTCTTCAGGTACCACATGCCATACTGGGATAAACAATACTAAAATACGATCCCCCTGACAGATGCTGAGTATGCCCTGTTTACAATGAAAGTAGCCCTAGTAGGGATAAAGTCCAACAGTCTAGATATGCTGTGGTCACCTTGGATAAAACTATTTTTGCCAAAACTCCCCTTCAGGGAGATCAGTACAGCAAACTGATGTTTATAAAACTACCACCAATGAAATAAAACAACTGGGGATGGGGAGATAGCTCCGTAGAATAAGTGCTTGCCTGGCAAGTGTAAGGGCCTGAGTTCAATCCCCAGTTCAGCAAAAAAATAAAATAAAATAAAATAAAATAAAATAAAATAAAATAAAATAAAATAAAATAAAATAAAATAACTGGTCTGGAGGTCTAAGTCCTCTCCAGGGATCCAAATGACTAAAGCCTCCTACACCTGGAAGATCAGAGCTAGACCTACAACACTGCTTGCTCTGCAAGATCAAGCCACTGCTCTGGCACCCGTACCCCTGCAGGCAGATCAGGCTTCAGTATCTGGGTCACCCACCTTGACCTCCCATTCTCTACCCATACTGAAGGCAACAAAAGTTTATAGGGTCCTGCTATGAAAAACTCATTCCTAGTTTGGCCTACCTTTGATCATTGGCAGCAATAATGGGCCCGCATTTGTAGCAGAAGTGACTCAAAAACCAGATTAAATAAAAACTACATATAACTTAAAGGCCACAAAGCTCTAAAAAAGTTTTTATAAAAAACTTGTAACTGGTTGAAAGACCAGCAGTGCCTGCAGACATTCCTCCATACACATAAAACCAGCTACATAGTAACTACTTCTGCAAGTTTCAGAAATCCAGCCTTTGATCTGCTAAAACACTTACCTGGACAGATCCTCCAAGGCTCACTATGACAAGACAATATACACAGGACTGGGCCCTAAGGACATCATTACAAGGTTTGCTACACACCTATTTCCCCAAATTTTTGTATCTTTTTAGGCTACTAACTCCAGTTTTTGTTTCCCTGTTCCCCTGCTATCTTTGGTTTTTGTTAACTGGCTTGGATTCTGCTTACCCTAATCCTTGATCCTCTGCTCCTGTTAAGTATATTTTTCACCCCAAACTGTATGGACTGTTGCCCTAAGAGAATAGACAACCAGTCAAATACTGGGCCACGAGTTGGCACTGGACACTCTCCTAGACCAAATTAACTCCCTCACTGCCTTGCCAGCATGACATTACAGAACAGACAAGCCTAAATTCTAGTTGGGCCTTGTCTCAGAAGATCACATGTAATATGCCCAACAAAGATTTTACAGGGAAACTAAAAGAAGGGGAAATGTAGCAGAAAAATACATACTCCCCCCAACTCCCACCTCATGGTATACTTCAGTTTCTGAATTGCCCAAGTAATAGTTTCTGCTCCAGAACTGGTTGTTTCTGTCTCATACAAACAGATGGGCACCATGATGCACACTGCATACCCATACTTACTTGACAAGCCATTTTGCCTCTGTTCTTCCTTCTTGTATATGCAACACAGCCCTAGAAAACTAGAGATCTGGGCTTGATATTTTGGGAATGGTCTCAATCAGTGCCTGTTGGCATAAATCTGCCTCCAAATTCTGGGTGTCATTTCAGTGTTTGTGCTTGGCAGTACACAATTACCTACAACTCGCATGACCATGGACATAGAACTGGAGGATGTTATCGAAGCCAGCTACTACAGCAGCATGTATCTGCAGTCCGCCTCAGTCTGTGAGCTGGTAGAGCTAGGTATGAGCTAAACATGTGTTTCAGAGCTATTGCCATAACTCTCTTGTCTAGACATTGATTCTCATGTTCCTGGAAGAGGCTGACGTGAGTCACATGAGATCACTTGACAAACACTTGAATCCTGGGTGACCAGATACAAAGATTCATAAGAGGTCAACTGTGGAACATCCAAGGGATTTTTTTCTTCCTCCTTGGCCTGATTTGAAGAGGCTCTCAGTGACCAGAATCATTTGTGACATGCCTTAATCTATAACATGGGCTATATAGAATTCTGGAGCAACTCCAGCTCCCAAGGAACCAAATACTACAGGATACTCTTTAAAGTATGATTCACTTACTGCTAGCTCTCTAGTTCCAATGACTTCTTGGGTATACACTTTAAACATCAAGACAAAGTATACCAACTCATTATAAAGAACGAAGTTTCCCTGATGCTGAAATTGGTGAGGTGTTTGTCACATGTATTCAGAGAAAAATGACAGTGGCATTGCAAACAATTTGGTCCTCAATTTGAACACTTTGGAGTAATGATATTCTATCAATCTCTGAAAAATCTTCTCCATGACTGCTACCCTTTCTCTTCTATAGTAAGCCCTTTGCAGGTGTATGCTTATATTTCATGAAATGCCTACCTCCTTCCTAAGCTCTGAATTCTGTGACGTATCTGAAATAGCAACTGGCCTGATTCCAGAGATCAGTGACTACTATGGTTTGTGTCTCTATGCTCCTCCAAAGCCTTACACAGTCATGGGGAATGGGACTTTTTGGAGGCAGCTGAATCCAGAGTTTGGGATTAGGATTGGTAATATGAGTATACACCTGCCTTAGGGTAGTAGCCTGCATAGACATAAGGGAAGAAAAGGGGTTTGATCCTCCTTTGTTCTCTTGTTGCTTTTGCTGTCTTCCGCCATGAACTGTTGCCCCTCTGCCATGCCACCCTGCCTTGGAGCTAGCTGATTATGGACTGAAACCTCTACAAACTGTGAGCTAAATAAACCTTTCCTCTCTTAACTTTAGGTTTAAGTATTTTGCCTTAGCAATAAGAAAAGAAACTGAAATAGCAACCAAAGGATGTATGAGAAAAAAAACTAAACTGACAGAAGCCAGGATTATTTCCTTGTCAAAATTATCATCTTTTCTCTATAGCTTGTGTTATGATTTTCTTTAAAATGTGCTAAAAATGAGTTGAAAATACATTTTAAATATTAGGTAGAAAGTTTATTGCAGGGCTGGGGAGATAGCTTAGTGGTCTAAGTGCCTACCTGGCAAGCACAAGGAGCTGAATTCAATCCCTGGTACTGCGTGTTGTGCTGGCCCAGAACCCTGGGCATGCCATGCTGGCTCTGAAACCAGGTGTGATGGCACATGTCTTTAATCTCAGCACTGAAGAGGCTGAGACAGAGGAATTGCTATTAGTGCAATCTATGTTATGAGACCCTGTACCAGATAGATAGATAGATAGATAGATAGATAGATAGATAGATAGATAGATAGATAGATAGATACATAGATAGATACATAGATAGATAGATAGATAGATAGATAGATAGATAGATAGATAGATAGATAGATAGATAGATAGATAGATACATAGATAGATAGATAGATAGATAGATAGATAGATAGATAGATAGATAGATAGATAGATAGATAGATAATAGATTTTTTTAAAAAAAAGTTTATTGGAATAATCTTTAGGTTCAAAAGATAGATGACTAAAACCATTTGTTGTTGTTAAAGGAATGAATTGGCATAAGAAACAATCAATTTGCTCCAGAATTAGAGTATAACCCCCTCAATTATACTTCTGAATAAGTAATGTGAATAAAATTTAAAAGCATTCACAAGGCCTATTTCTTATGTGTCAGCATATGAAAAGCCAGAAAAAAAGAGATTTGATCTCTGAAGCACACAGCATAAAAATTCTGCCAATCAGACCATGACCACAGACAGCATCAAACAACTAAAAGGAATAAATTCTGAAAGTATTAATATATATGTTAAAATATAATCCAAAAAAATAGAATTTTTTTTGAAAATTTCAAATTCAATTAAGAAGAATAAAATTAGGGCCAGCAAGATAGCTCGGTAGAATGAATTACCTGCTTTGGCAAGCTTAGGGACCGTGGTTCGATCCAGCACCACATGCCATGCCAGCCCTGCCTCCAGGGTGCACCGTGCCTGCCAGAGTCCAGGCATAGTGGCACACAGTGAGACTCTGCAACAACCAAACACATTAAAAAAATTTTAAAAAAAAGATTAAAATAGATGGATACTCCAGACTTTACACAGTCTTTGCTTTCATTGGGCAAATGGAAAAAATGAACCCCAGAGAAAATAAAAGGACTAAGAGCACCTATGAAGACAGGTAGCAAACTTGTAGCACAGTTGTACCTTTTTAGTTCTAAATCCCTGGAGATTCTATGAGCTTTCCTTCTGTTTACTGCTGTGTGGATACCACCAACATTTTCTTTACCAGTATGGTAACAAAGTTGGGGTCAGTTAATTGGACCCTCTAGTCAAATGCTGAGCATTATGTTAACTCTGAGGGTAGCAATGCCCTGATAATACCTTATTCTGTTCAGAAACAGAAAAATTGAAAGACTTGTGTCTATCTACACAAGTAGTATTACATCCCTCCCTAACATGTACTGATAATCTTACTCATCAAGAATAAAAATATCACTTTCCAAAAAATTGGCACCCTTAGCTAAAATTTAGCAAAGAAAACTAATTCCATTAAGTTATCTATAATACGTTCCTATGGCAATGACTCACTAAAATATAATCATCTTTTTTAAAACTTGAAAACAAAACCAAACAAAATCACAGTTCTGTTGCAGGAAAAAAGATAGCTTTCAGAAACTTTTATATTACTTTCCAGTGAAAAATCCCAACTATTTTTATTAATAGTCATTTAAAAAGATACATTATATAAGAATGCGATACATTATGCTTCCTAAACAGCATCGTACAACTGAACTACATCAGTAGTTGACTAGACTTTATCATGTAAAAGTTACTGAAAGACTTTCATTCAGAGTTTTATGTAATGAATGTGACTCTAAAGGATTATTCTGGTACAAGTCTAGAGTGGAGAAGATCAACTTGTCCTGACACAAAATGATAAGGCTAAAACTGTGGCCAATGAAGTGGGGATAAAAATAACAGAATGGATTTTAATACCTTGGACACCTAATTGGTAAAACTTGGTAAATGATTAGATGGAAATGGGAAGTGAAGGAGAGGGAGAAAGCAATATGCCAGAGCTCCTGACATTGTGCTAAGGAGAAAAAAGGAGTTCAAAATTAATGAGAGGCTCAGTGTAGATGGGTTTTTTGTGTGTGTGGTTTTTCATGCAGGAATGTGTGAAACGTCATAGGTGGGAAACAAATGAAAAAGAAGGTAAAATCACAATTAAAAATAGAGAGAAGGAAATTGCAAAGGTTAATTCTATGTGTCAGCCTGATAGGGCCACTGGGGACAAGGACATTTGGCCCAGTATTATTGTGTGTGTATCTCTGAGAGAGTTTCTGGGTGACATTCATGATCAGCAGATTGAGATTTTCTTCTCAGTTCGAGTAAGCTTCATTCCATCAACTCGACAGTTTCAACAACAAAAAGGTTGGACAACGAGGAACTTCTGTCAGACCACTTTGAACTGCTACATCGGTCTTCATCAGACTCATGATTCAGATCAAAACATCAGCTCTTCTGAGGTCCTGAGTCGCAGTTTACTACATCTGTATCCCAGAACTCAGGCCAGGCCAGCAGACTTGGACTGAAACTGCACATCAGCTCCCCTGGGTCTGTGGCCTGAAGGTTGCATGTCTTCGGACCTCTCTACCTTCTTAACCACAGCAGAATATTTGTTACAATATGTTGCTCCTCCCACCCCACAATCAGTTCTTCCATGGAGAACCATGACTAACTCAAAAATCAGCAATACAGATAGAATATGCCAAGATATCTAGACCTTGTAGAAAAAGAGAGGGCATTTCAGATATGAAAAAAACGGAAGACCTGAACATGATATTGAAAGAATAGGTAGCCCAGCACAGAACTTCAGCTCAGGTACAGAAAAAAAGATAAAAGTAGAAAAGTGGGTGGGAGATACCCAAGAATAAAAAAACTCTCTTGCATGTAGCAGAAGAGTTCAGATTTAACTTAAGAAAATATAGGATGCAATGAAGGTTTCAAGATAAAGGGCTGGCCAAATTGCTGAGCAGATTAAAGCACCAGCCAGCAGGCACAGGGGCTGGGATTGATTCCATCTCTGGGTCGCCATGCTGGCCCTACCCCCAGATCATACTGAGACAACAAGTGAGACTGGGCGTGGTGGTGCGTGCATGTAATCCCAGCACTTGGGAGGCTGTAAACAGGCAGATTACTAGGAGTCCAACCTAGTAGTAAGACTGAACACCCTGTAGACCCTTCCCTAAAATACAAAAAAAAAAAAAAAAAAAAAAAAAAAAAAAAAAAAAAAAAAAAAAAAAAAAAAAAAAAAAAAAAAAAAAAAAAAAAAAAAAAAAAAAAAAAAAAAAAAAAAAAAAAAAAAAAAAAAAAAAAAAAAAAAAAAAAAAAAAAAAAAAAGAAAGAAAGAAAAAGAAAAAGAAAGAAAGAAAGAAAGAAAGAAAGAAAGAAAAGAAATGACTAAACAAAATGAAATGAAACAAAGTTCATTAAAATATTTCAACCCAGACATGTTGATGCACACATAATCCCAAAATTCAGGAGCCTAAGGCAGGATTATAGGTTTGTTGCCAGCCCAGGAACATAGTACATTTAAGATCAACCTGAGCTTGTAGTGAAATCATGCGTGAAAAAGCCAAAAGTTTTATTTTTTAAATATTTTTAAAGGGTACATACATGGTTTTTCCTCTTTCTTACAAAAAGTGAGATAGCTTTACTTACTTGATTGTCACACTCCTGAAATGCACTTGATTTTCATGTTTAGAGGGTAATTTTGTCATTTGATTTTGCTATCAAGGATAATTTTGTATGAATAGTGGTTGATATAGTGTATCAACTTACAAAGTTTAACAGTTCAATTAAATGACTCAGCAGAAAACGATGGCTCTTACTTTATAAACATCTTTATCTTGTGTAAGAAGAGGGCGTGGACATTGTGTGGTTTTATACCCCCTCCATAGAGTATGGAGCTCCTTCCTAGGATGTGGAGGGCCATCTCTAGAGTGAGTCAGCACTTAAAAGATATATAAAGAAACTGGAGGAAGGATAGTTTGCAGCACTTCTCTGAGGAGCTCTGGTAACTATAGTCAGCATAAAAAGCGAGAGAGAGGATCGCTGGACGCTATAACTACTCCATTTCTTTCTTTCTTTTTTGCTCTTTGTTGTTTTTTGCCACCATAAACTGTTGCCCTCTGTCATGTGTCATTCTGCCCTTGAGCCAGTAAAATAAGACTAAAACCTCTACTAATCAGAAGATAAAATACTTTTTCTTTTTTTAAATTTGGGTGTCAGATATTTTGTCCCAGCAACAAATTTAAAAAACCGAGACACAATTTGGTACCAGGAGTGGGGAAGTAGCCATGACTACTGACCATGTTGTTCAAGAGCTTTGGGGAACGGATTATGGGAAGAGTTAGGAAAAGTTTGGAGATTTTGCCTGAAAGAGAAGCACTGGAAAACTTTTGGCTGTTCTATATGGGAGATTCTGGTCAGAGTTCAAAAGACCAGAAAATTTTTACCTATGAAGACCAGGCTGGAGAGGTTTCTTCTGGAAAGAAGGACTATAATGGTTTTTGGACTCCAGATGATTTGTGCTATGGCTTGGCAGACAGTTTGTCTGCATTTTGCTTGTGTCCAGAGACTTTGCCTGAGATGGAGATTAAGCACTGTGGATTGGTTAATCTGACAAAGGAAATTTCAAAGCAACCAAATGCTGAGGCAAGTGGCATGGCTACTACTTGGGGCTGTTAGTCAGATTTATGTTGAACATCAAAAACAAAGATGATTTAAAATGTGGTGAGTTTGGCCCACAAAATAGTGCCAGGAAGGCTGTAGACTGCAAAGATACAGCTGAGATTTCCATTGCTCAGGAGGAACAAACTAAAAAAAGAAATCCTGAGGGCATCACATGAGGCAACAGGTCCTCACCCTTTGCAGCCTCAAAACTGCAAGGGTGAGGGACTTTGCTTTGAATAAAAAGCTGCAGAGCCCCATATTCCAGAATGGAGGCAGTGGCCACACCAGTGTGAGTCAGCATGTCATGTTAAATAAAGACATGATGGATATAAAGTTCTCAAACTTATGTTTTGACAATAGCAGACTAACTAATATTGCACTTAGACCTTCCAGCTATAAACAACCATAACATGAGAGAAAGAAACCTCTTAGGAAATCATTACCATGCATTGGATAATGATGATACACAACTCTGATCTTTGAGAAAAAGAGAAACATGAGGCAAGCCCCACATGAAATCCAACTTTCCTCCCAAGGCATCTTTCAGAGGGGTGAAAGATGAAGCCCAAGCAGAGCATGACAGTCTCACTGAGGTGAGAAGGTTTGGGAGCTGTGCAGGTTGCAGAGTAGTGATGAAAGGAAGGTCCACAGAGGAAAGAAAGCAAAAAAAAAGAAAAACCATCTTCAGAGAGGTTATCTTCAGGCTTTGGGGAAAAAGATGATCTCTATAAGTGCAGTAAAAAGATGTGAGTCACACCGGAGAGCAATGGTGCAGTTATAAGTTCGGTAGTAACCACTGGGGTTGGAATAAAAGACATCAACCAGTGTTCAGGGATATTCAGATTCTAACCTAGAGAGAGTGGGAATGACTCACTAAATAGTTCAGACATTCATTTAAAATTCTAGAAAGGTCATGCCCTGGAGTAAAGATTATTCCATAGCCTAAGAGTCATGATATAAGACTAAAGATGCAAATTAAATAAAACATAAAACCAATTTTAATATAATGAAGGAAAACCACCTATAGCTTCAAACACTGCCAAAACAAAATGAAGCACCCTTCAAAGAAAAACAACACACAGCAGGCTCTCTACAACATACCATCTGTAATGTCTAGCACATTATCAGATATTGCTAGATATGCAAGAAGGAAAAATCATGGCCCGTAGTCAAAAGTAAGAGAAATTCATGTAATCAGATCACAGGTTGACACAGATACTGTAATAAGAATGTAAGAATTTTAAAGATATATATATATATATATATATGAACCTTGAGAACATTATGCTAAGTAAAATAAGTTAATTACTCCAGACAAAGATTGAATTATTATCTAGATAATAAATGAAATTTGTAGAAGCAGAATAGGGCTGCAGAGAAAGGAATGGGAAGCTTTTCCTTCAACAAGTATAGAATTTCAGTTATACAAGATGAAAAATTTTTTGGCTATCTCCTATAAAATATACATGCTGGTAATAATACCATAGTGTGCAACTAAGAATTGTTGAGAGAATGGGTTTCAGATTAGAACTTCTTTCCAATAATAAAAAATATAAAAATTCTGAATCTCAATATACCCAAAATAAATGAGGGAAAAATAAAATAAAAGCAAACAAAAAACAAATAGAAAATTGTAACATAAATGCAGCAGTCACAGTAAATGTAAGTAGAGTAAATAATTCAAATGTAGAGCTTACTGAGAATAAAAAATAAGAATCAACTATCCAGAATCTACATGAAATCAAATGCATAAAAATATGCAATGAGAACAGCATGTATGAGAACATTACAGTAATTAATACTAAGTTAACACAGACTTTAAAACAAGGTATGTTACTAAAAGATAAAGAGACAAATTTTTACATTGACAAAAGGTTCAATTCTTCAAGGCGACATAAAAATTAGAATGTTTAAATGCCTAAAAACAAAGGTTTACAATAAATAAAGCAAAATCAACAGAATTAAAAAAAGGAGATAATTCCATAGTCTCAAGGGTAAATTGTAAGGACTCCCACTCAGAACTTGATGGGATAGACTAAGAAATTAGTAACTACATTGAAACACAAATCAAAAAGAAAGAAGAACAGTTGTATATTAATTTCAGACAAAGACTTCAGAGCTCGGAAAGTTATTCAGCCACACAGATAACCATTATATAGTAATACAAAGGTCAATTTTTCAAGAAGAAATAGTTCTTAATGTATACGTGCCTAGCCACAGACTACTGAAGTGTGTAAGGCAAAACTAAAGGAAACGCAAGGAGAAACAGAGGAATGCAGTACTACAGTGAGAGATTTTAATACTTCTCTATCAAACTGGAGCCAGCACACCTGCAGAAAATCAGTGCAGCCACAGACGGACTCGGCATTGCCATTCGTCTTCTGGACATAAATAACATCCACGGACTCCTTCACCCAACGTAAAACATGACTGTATCTTCATGCTCACATGCAATGCTCACCAAAACAGACCACATTATGGGCCACACAATGCAGTTCAATGAATTAAAAAGAATAAAAAGTATATAACATCCTCTCTCAGACCTCAGTGAAATTGAATTAAAAATCAATAACAGAAAATATATGTAAAATTTTTCTACATTAAAAAACACACTTCCAAACAGCTCAGTGGGCTCAAGCGCCTGCTCAGGCAAGGACAGCGACTGGGGTTCGATCCCAGCATGCTGTGCCTGCCCCGCCCCCAGGGGCACTCTGAAGTGGTGATCGAGACTGGGTGTGGTGCTGCATTCCTGTAATCCCAGCGCTTGGGAAGCTGAAAACAGGAGAATCACTATGGATCGGATCAGTGTAGTGAGACCCTGTACTAAACACACACACACACACATACACTAAAAAATCTCTACACACTTCTACATAATGCTTGGATGAAAGAAGATAGATCAAGAGAAGTGTGAAAGTGCCTTCTATTAAAGAAAATAAGATCACAAATAATCAGTATTCAGATGTAACAAAAATGACATTTACAATGAAATTTAGAGCTTTGAATGAATGTGCTAGAAAAGAGCACAGATGTAAAGATCAATAATCTTAGCTTTTACTTTAGGAATCTAGTAAAGAACAAACTGACTAGAAAGTCCTTAGAGAAAATGAAATACAAATGAGAGCAGAAGTGAATAAAGTTGAAAATAAAGGATCACTATGGAAAATCAACCAATCAAAAGCTGGTTCTTTGAAGAAAATCAATAACATTGGTAAAATTTTACCTGAGATTACTAAGAAAAAAAAAATAGTGAAACTGATTACTATCATAAATAAACAAAGATAAACAAATTAGTTAGGTTAGATATACAGCTACTTTCTCTTGGTTCAATGAGAAGAAAGATTTTTACTAATAGTGCTTAGACAAGATATCATGTCTGCATCTTGTACTATGAATAACTACCATGAAGAGAACAATATGCAATGTATTAATTATTGTAACTGTCCTGCTAATCTGTTTTTTTTTTTTCTTTTGGTGGAACTTGGGATTGAATTTAGGCCCTCGTGCTTGCCAGAAAAATGCTTATTCCACTCAGCCATCTCCCAGGTCCCTACTAATCTGTTTTGAAACTGTCTCATTGCTATTTCTTTCTCGATAAAATTAATTTTTTAAAAAAGTAAATAAAGGGGTGAATAATAACATATAAATAATAATAATAGCATAAATAACAATGACATATAAATAAGTAATAACATTGCCAACATCTGAGGGCTAGTACAAAAATAAGAAAATGCTATAAGCAACTCAATGAACACAAAATGTATAACTGAGAAGAAAAGGAACAATACATTGCAAAAGCTTGCATGCCAAAGCTCACTTGAGAAGAAGCAGGTGATTTGAGTAGCTCATGGATACATTTAGTGCATAACTGATAACTTTCAAAAGCAGAAACCAGTAGGCCTCTATAGATAAGTTCATTGAAAAAACCAGAGCTTCAGCTCCTGGGCTTCACACAGGCAAGTGCAGACAAAATATATGACTTGTACATGAGTGTTTTTTGTAAGGCTTTTTTTCAAGTTAAGTCAAGCACTAGAAATAACACAACTGTCAACCAATATAAAAATAGATAAATTGTAGCATAGTTTGAAAATAAAATAATACTTAGCAATTTAAAAAGAATCATTCACATACAAGAATATGGATGAATATAAAAATTTCTGTTCAGCAGAAGAAATCAGTTCCAAAATAGCAAGCACATTCCAAAGGATTTCATTTATATGAAATTTAAGATCAAACCAGAGAAATCTGTAAGACAATAATTAGATGGCTGGTTCTTTTATGCTTGGAAAGGAGTGGGAGAAAATTTTAAGTGAAATATCTTCTCTCGTGATTAGTATATTGGTTACACAGGGTACTTTTGACAAAATTCTGTGCATTGTGTATTTAAAAGTTCTATAGTCCACTAAACTTAAAATTTACCTTAATTAAACAATAACAATACAGAAAATGCATTATTTTACTTTGTAATTTAATCATCAAAATAAAAATAAAGTAAATTTTATAGGACTTTTTAACTTTAAAAAATCTGAATTTGTTGTTTTGTATAATGTTGTCTTTTAATTAGTTTATATTACCTGACATAAACATGCGAAATTGATAAATAAAAGAAGTCACAAAAAATTAAAAAGGAGAAGAGAAAAATTTAAGCAGTAACTTCTCCTTTCAGTAGACCACCAGAAATCAACAGTACAACTCTCCAAGCTGGCATATATATATATTTTTTCCTTTCTTTGTTTCTGTCCCTTTCCCCATCCCAGTTGTTCCTTCCCTTTCAATAGGTTCTTTCTCTTGCACAATATCTACTGTACCTTTCAGATTTGATTTACTCTTTCAGGCTCTTATACCAGGGAGACAGTACGATGTTTGAATATCTGGCTCTGATTTATTTCACTTACAAGTAGAGTGTTTAGGTGCATCCATTTACATGTAAAAGTAATGAGTTTACCTGTTTTATGGCTGAGTAATACTCTGTTGTGTAAAAATACCACATATTTTTATCCATTCCTCAGTTGATGGGCATTTGGGTTGTCTCCAATATTTACCCATCATAAATGGTACTGCTATAAACATGGGTGCAGATATGTAACAGTAAAATGATGCCCTCAATTCACATGGCAAAATACCCAGGAGGGGAATAACTGGAGTGAATAGGACTTCTAATCCTAGTTTTTGAGGAATCTCTATACTGATTTCCATAGTGATTATATTGATTGATTATAGAATTCCTATTACTTTATTCAATGAAACTCTGTACCATTTCTATTTTTTATTACCGTTTTGTATTCTCTTTTAAAAAAAAAAGTAGAAAAAAAAACAAAACACCTGAATTTGTATTTGTCTTTTTACCACAGGACAAATGATTGCTTCTAATAGATGGGGCAGACAATATCCTTGCCCTAAGCCTCAACTTGTTTTGTTTGCAGAACCGGGGATTGAACTCAGGCCCTTGGGCTTGTCAAGCAAGTGCTTCTTCTACTGAGTTATCTCCCCGGCCCCTTAAGCCTTGATCTTTGCTAGGGGATGGGGTAGTACAGTGCTAGGCTCACCAGTGCTTTCAACCCTCCGAGTCAATAGCTGCCTGTGCTGTCAGGAGGCACCTGGCTGTGGGCAGTTGGCTGGGTGTGTGATCCACATGGGTGTCGCCCCGTAGCGGTTTGCCCTTTGCTACTGTTCACAGTCAGCTTTCCTCTGCCAAACCCTTGCCCCTGTGCTTCCTGCCTCACAAACAGCCACCATGGACTGAGAGCAGGAGCCATAATGCCCCTCTCCTTTAAGTCGTTAGTGTTGGGCAGCAACCCTCACAGTTGTTGCCCCAGCAATGAGAAAATTGTGGACAGCCTTGACCCAGACATTATGTTCCATAAAATGTACTTGTCTTCAATAAACAGGTTTTCATTATGAAAGCTAGTATGCAAATCCCATTTCCTGGAGGCTGCATCCCCTTCACTAAATTCCCTTGCAAACAACTGTCTCTTCCCTCACACAGAGTCAGCACCCATCTTAAATGTTCTCCTACAAACACGCACACTGCCCTCACTGATAAAAGCATCGTGTGCCTTGCACACTCCCAGGCACACTGCGGTCCACAGGCGCAACTTGAAATTAAGTGAGCGGGGCAACGGGGACACCGGGGGCCCTGTCACAGCAGCAGCCAGCGGGACTTGAGAACTGAAAACAGCTCAGAGACATGAAAGAGGCGCTTATATTTACCACAAAAGAATAACAGGGGGTTTTAATCAATGGTATTGTTTGACAATGACATTTTATTACAATTTGACAAATTTAAGCGTGAAAAAAAACTGTGCCCACGTAGCTCACTTAGGTGGTGTGTTTACTTTTATCTCAAGATCAATTTCAGTGCAGCCAAAGCCAGTGAAATTAACTGTATGTCATCCACTATTATATATACATACATATTTTTATATATACATCCAAATGGTAAGAAATAAAGTCTATTTTGGCAGAGAGTTGTTAAAGTTAGATGCATCGGTAATTCCACACCCTTAGTTGCTGTGACACGTTTTCTTGCTTCCTTGCATTCTGCTAACTCGCCATACCACGCCACAGAAGTGATAGGCTGAGATTTCACCTCACTGTTTTTATTTACCCTCAGGTGCCAACAAATCTCTTCGCCGATGTCTTCAGTGTCTGGGTCCATGTGGTCATCAATGTCATCACAGTATGAATCATCAACCTGTGATAAATCCACTCCACCTTCTTCACAGTCAGGAAAAATCATCTTTTAAGCAATCCTTGCTATTTCTTGTGGTAATCTGGATCTCCTGAGGATGGTTTATGCACCCTCTGATTAGGAACCCCTCGGTCACTCACAGACTAGTTAGAGTCCTTTTCTAGAGTTGCTTCTTATGTGCTGGCGTGGCATAGATTCTACCCCAGTTTGACAGTTCTCAAGGGCCTATCTTTCACATCCCTGTTGCGCTTTACACCTGAGACAATGTTTTCAATTCTCTAAGTAATTTCTTCCATGTAGTCTTTAGATTCTTTCTTCCAAGGTCTTACAAAATTAACCCTGTCAACTTTAATAATTTTATTCCACAAATTGAATTATCATCCATAGCATAAGACTACCTGATCCTGTAACACGCTCATTTGTACCCTTGATCTTCAGGTTAAGGTAGAGGTCTCTAGGGGCCGAGGAGATAGTGTGGTGATCTAAGCACCTGCCTGAAAAGCTCAAGGATCTGGGTTCAATCCCCTGTAACGCATGCCATACTGGCCCAAAACCAGGCATGGTGGCATATGCCTATAATCCCAGCACTGTGGAGGCTAAGGCAGAAGGATCACTATGAGTTTGAACTGTGTAGCAAGACTCTGTACCAAATAGATATTTTTTTTTTCATGTATTTAATACAGAGTCTCACTACACGGATCAGACTGATAGTGCCCCTCCTATTTTCAGACCCCCAAATGGTGGGATTACAGGTGCAACCACCATGCCCAGTCTCAATCCCAGGTTCAAAACACCCTGGGGCAGGGCTAGCATGGCATGCCAGGGGGATTGAACACCAGCCACTGTACCTGCCTAAGCAGTTGTTTTAATTCACTGAGCTATCTGGCCCACCCTTATAAAAATTTTTTTAAAGTCGCACTGGAAGAATATAAATGTGGGAAATAATTTGTCCATCACTTCATCCATCCCCTTTTACAATTTGATCCTTAACTTCATTTTTTTGTTTGTTTGTTTGTTTTGCATTTTAGGGAAGTGTCTACAGGGTGTTCAGGGTCTCACTACTGGATCAGACTCATAGCAATCCACCTGTTTACAGCCTCCAGACAGCTAGGATTATAGACATGTACCATCACATCCATTCTCAATTGACCTTTCAATGTGCCCCAGGGGTGGGGCTGCCACAGCAGGCCTGGGAATCAAAATCCCAGCCCCTGCACCTGCTTGCAGGTGCTTTAATCTGCTGAGCTATTTGACTGGCCCAATCTGTAACTTCATAATCAGTCTGACACCTTTGAAGCAGCAATTGACAGGAAGTTGACAGTCTTGAAGACATCAGATGAGGGCACAAGTAATTACACAGGCAAGGTTTCATGCAAGCAAAACGTGGGCTAGACGTAGCCTCTTGGCAGATATGGCCCACCAGTTCTGGTAAAGCATCATCTGTTACAACGCATCTATTCATGGTCTCTGCAAACCGTTGAGCACCAGTTTCAAAACTGCCAGGCTGCAAGATGATTCAAAAATCCTGAATGTACTTTGATAGTTTATGACAGTGACCAGAGCCATCCTCAAGGGATTCTGTAGGAGCAGCAGAATCACCTGATGCTAATACACAGTGACGCTGGCAGATGGTTTAGGCACTGACACAGTGACCACAACACTAGGGCTTAGCTACGGCCGACTCTCAGTTTTGCTGTGACTTTTGCCCTGTGATCCAGGTGCAGCTCTGAGGACTTGTTTGTTCTCAGGTGGGCCTGACCTACCCAAAGTTTCTCTGATAAGGTGGAGGAGACTGAAAGTTGTTAGAAAAACAATAAAAATATGGGGGAGAGGGATAGAGCCTACGCCAGGTTTGCAGACACCCACCTCCATGGGTGCACAGGTGGGCTCCATGTCCTGTTTCCAACAAGCCCCGGGGACCTGTCGGGGACAGGGCTCAGAAAGCATCTCCGCTCCCTGCCCATGTAAGTGGTTAATTATCAGCAAATACAGGTCACTGCAGTGTTGGGACACAGACGCTTCACCCAATTGTTCAGTATGTAACTCGTTATTATCCACAGATAGGTACAGTAACAGCAGGCATAACTTAGCCATTAAAGCTCAGGCCTTGGAGAAGGCTGTCCAATCTGGAATCCACACCTGTGCTTCTATGGTCTCAGGGCTGATGAGTCCCTATACCACAGGCCCTTTACTGGACTAAATTAGTTAATTCATCTCGTGCTTAAGAGCACTGCTTGATAAAGCCTGTGTTTGCTATAGTCAATGCGTGACTATCAGCTAGTGTACCTAGAATTTTCAGTGCTCAAGTTTTCTAAAGGTAACTAGGACTGAGTCTGAAAGCTAGCTGTGTAGTTTTACTGGGACACAGAAGGATTCAGATTGCTTTCCTCAGAATGTGCTCTTTTTTTCACAGCCATATCACATTTGGGGTCAGTATTCTAAGGAAGGATTTCTTACACAAGCCAGCAGTTAGAACAGGAGGTGGTTTGTGATAGGTCCATATGTTAATGGCAATGCAATCGTTGTCTTGCCTACTGCAATGAACTTACAAAACTTGGCCCTTACATCTCCAGATTGTTTCCACATTTACAACACACTAAGTACATGAGAAGCCAGCGATCATAGTTCATTGTCACACAGAGCGCTGTTCCCAAAATAGGCCACGACAACTTGAGGCTTGAAACAACATGAACACAAAAGTGTGCTTGGTGCTCTGCATTCCATGGACTTTGAAAAAAAAAAAAATCCATATTGATGTTCAGAAACTTGATCTGAGAACTGAAACCAGGAGTTGTAGCACAGATTTATAGCATGAAGATCACTAAAGAATATGGGGACAAATTGTCTTGGGACAAATTGCATTGATTCTTTTTGTTTTCTTTTGTTTTAATTTTTTTAATTTATGTATTTGGTACAGGGTCTCACCACACAGCTCAGACTCATAGTGGTCCTCCTGTTTTTAGCCTCCCCAGTGCTAGCTTTACAGGCCTGTGCCACCATGCCCTAATTTGGTGGCTGGTTTATCGTGCTCAGGGGTGGGATTGGTGGGGTATGTGATACCTGGGATCAAATCTCGCTCTCCATGCTCGCATAAGCAGATAGTTAATCTACTGAGCTAACTCTTATCTTGAGGCCCAAATTGCATTGATTCTAATCTGGCCTCCACACCTTTGTTGATATAGATTTCAAAGGTGTTGTATTGCCTAAGGTTATTCACATAAAACATAAGAGGAGCTTAATGCACAGTAAATGAATAACAAATGTTAGGTGCTGTTTATTCATTGGAAGTACAGCAAGTTTGACATTTTTGTACATGAGTGCACACACACACACACACACACACACACACATACACACACACAAATCATAGTGCAGCCTGAGGCATATTTTGATGATTTAGTGAGAATTGGAAAATAGCCATAAAAAATTTTAATGATTCTCTACCTGTATATTAAAAAACAAAATCCAGGAAAACTTCATTTTAAAAGTATATGGAAGATTGTGGACACAAATGCAAATCAATTTTGCATTGAAAATATTCTAGCAGGGAGGGTTAAAAATAGCAGACATCGGTTGAACACTGAATTCTACACACTATGATGTGAACTCATTTGATTTTTCATTGCAAATCTATGAAGTCGGTACTGGTGGTATCTTCCTTTTACAAATAAAGAAGATGAAATATGAAGTGTTTAAATGACTGCCTTAATTTACCCTGTTAGAACTAAAGTCACAGATC
Source organism: Ctenomys sociabilis (assembly GCA_004027165.1). Taxonomy (NCBI): domain Eukaryota; kingdom Metazoa; phylum Chordata; class Mammalia; order Rodentia; family Ctenomyidae; genus Ctenomys; species Ctenomys sociabilis. The sequence continues at coordinate 23,189 of PVKA01003952.1, read as the reverse complement.
TGGGGTTCAAACTTAAGCAGTCTGGTAGTAGACCTCACTGTTTTTTATTTGTTTGTTTGTTTGCTTGTTTTGAGACAGGGTCTCACTATGCAGTTTGGGCTGGCCTGTGTTCACTTTTGTAACTCCCAGGCTGGTCTCGAACAGGCTGTGATCCCCTGTCCCAACCTCTCCAGTGCAGGTCCATATCCGTGGACCTCACTCTTACTGACCACGTTGTGCTGTGTCTGCACAGTGCTTCATAAAATCCATCTGGCAATATGTGAGAGACAAAGAAAAGAGATGGGATTACGGGACTAAGAGGACCACGGATGGAGATGGTCAGACTGAAAATCACGAGGGCAGGAAATACAAAGTAGCCATGAACACGGGGGCATTCAGAATACACGCATGACACAGTGGAAAAAAGGTGCTGGTGGGATCTGGTGGATGCGTGGGGAGTCCAGGAAAGCTGGCAGGACACCAGGAAGCTCCAGTCACCGCTTTGCACCGGACCAGCGCTTCCATTTCTCTGTTGCTCTTGCGGTCCACGTCTCAGGGACCAGCACAAGACTTTTGATCTCCAGATTTATCTGCTATGATTTTTCAAGTGATATTTCCAAGCCTATTCTCCTAGCTTCTCCAAAGAAGAACATAAACAAAAAAGAGAACAATTCAAAGTTGTATTGCTAGCATCTCTTGTAAGAAGAAAATCACTTTTTAAAAATTCGCTAAAAATACCTAATTATAAAATTCATCCTTTAACTCCCGAACCCGAGCCAGTAGCACTAACAAGTACCAGAACGGCCACGAGGTGGCAGCAGAGCACAGTGAGGACGCCGCTCGAGCCTGCTGGCACCCGAGGGCGCCGCGCCTCCCGCGGATGCCGTGGGACACCAGACACAGCGAGCGCTTCCGCGCGCGGTTCCTCCTCATCAGTCAGCGGCTGCGGCGTTAGTGACCTTATTTCCACATCGGGCCCTTGCGCTGCAAAAGTCGCCCTGACCCCTTCCTTCCTCGGAGCCACAGCGTCCCTAAGTGAGGCCGGCAGGGGCCTGACTGTTGAAGGATCAGTTTTATGTCAGGTACTAGAAACCCCTCAGAGGCTCCAAGGAAGGACCAAGCTCATAGCATGATCATCGTTTCTAAAACGATGCGGGAACGATTCTTCCAACACTGTGCGGGAAAAATCTAAGATTTTGGACAGAACTCACAATACTTTAATGGGTTATAAAGATTTCCTTAGCAAATTTCTAGGTCAAAGATAAGAGGCTTTTTTTTTTTTTTTTTTTTTTTTCCAAGAACAAAGACCAAAAATTATCAGACGAATTATAGAAAGCTGAACTGAAGAGAGCTATGCCTGAAGGAGCAAAGCGCTCATCCTCCAAGTGACGTTTGCATCGTCTTCCTGGGGCCACTGTAGCAAGCAGCTGCACATCTGGGGGCCGAAGACAGGGACTGTGCGGGCTGGCATGTGCACGCGCACAGCCACCAGGCTGGAGAGGAGCTGGCTCCCGGCCTCTGCAGCTCCTGAGGTCATCAGGCCTCCCGTGGCTGGCGGTGTAAATCTCCCACCACCACGTCCATCTGCACAAACTCTTCTGTGTGTTTCTGTGAGGGTCTCTTATGAGGACCCCTGTCATTTGATGTAGAATCCACACAGATAATCTGCATGACCGCATCTGGAGAAGGATACCCATCTGCTGAGGCCCTTCCCCCACAGCTCACAGGCACTGGTGGGAGGTTGGGACAAGGGTGCATCTTTTCTGTCTTTTCTTTTTCTTTTCTTTTTTTTTTTTTAGTGGTGCCAGGGATTGAACTCAGGCCCTTGAACTTGCCAGGGAAGCACTTAATCCACTGAACCATCTCCCCAGCCCCAATACATCTTTTTAGAGGCTGCGATCTAATGAGACACAATGGTCTCATGACCGCCCCCACTGCCGTGAAAAGCTTACAAATATACATGTTAGGGACCCCTGACTCTTGCACCCGGTTAGCTGTTTAGAACAGTAATGCCCAAAGGCTAATAACCATCTTCTGGGCCACCTGTGCCCGCTCCCTGGACTCAGTCTCCTCACCTACAAAATTAGAAAGGTAGACCAGCCAGTCATCACTGGGTCGAAGCATGCTGGTCTTGAAAGGCAGTGGACAATGTGAGGGTTTTGGAAAAATCAGAGTGCTTAGACTTAACTTTTTTTAGGTGCTGGGGAGATTGCTCAGTTGTATAAGAAAAAAAAAAAGATGGATTTAGATTTTTTTTTTTGTATTTTTATTCTTTGGATACAGGGTCTCTCACTATGCAGTTTGGACTCACTGTCATGTTCCTATCTTAGCCTCCCCAGCACTGCCTGGTTTTGGGGCCAGCACTATGTGCCTGTGGTTCCAGGGCTGGCAGGCATTCGATACCAGGGATTGAACTCAGGACCTCACACCTATAGATAGGTTCTTAGACTGCTGAGCTATCTCCCCAGCCCATTTATCCTAGGGTGGAATTGAACCTGACCTATGTTGTTAGTCTTAAGATCACCTTTGTTTACTCACACAGTAAGAAATGCGTACTTTGTGGCAGACAGTTTGAGATTTTGAGACAGTAAAGAAGACGTGTGAGACAGAATTCCCTCCTCAGAGAACCTACTACCCCCCATAGGGGCGTCAGACATATGGGGCTCTTGCTATGATCTATGCTCAGGTGCTAAGGAGAGCGCCTCTGTGCACAGGAGCGGAGACCTCAAGGGAGACTTCCTGGCTGCCAGAGGAGACCAGCGTAAGGGAAGTCTCTGTAGAGGATGCAGGCAGTTGGTTCTCCGGGGCTGAGCACTCCCCAAGCCATACATGCAAGGTATCTGTGGTGTCTAAAGATGCCAGGATAGCATACAGCAAGTGGGTAGGAGCCTGGAGTCAGACATGCCAGTGGGAGGTGGGGAAACGCTATTGCCTGAAGAGCTAACCATGTGCCTTGGGCCAAGTGTCATGCCACTTTGTAGATTATATGATCTTTGTAGATTATATGATTTCTCATAACGGCCTTTAGGGCAGATGTGAGCTTAGCCTGAGCTGCCCTTAAGGTGTAAACCCCTATATCTCAGTTGCTTCACCCAGCATTTATTTCCCATCCACACATACTCTGCTGGGGACTCACAGCCCTCCCCGTGGCAGCTGTCCTCCATGCGTTTGCTCAGCTTCTTTAATTCCTATGGAATCTTCTGTATCAACACCTGTTTTCACAATCATTGGAGAGCCTGGCCACATTAACTCAGTACTACCACATACCACATACCACGTACCACATGCCACGTAGCTGGTATGTGGCCATCTAAAGATTTGAACTCAGATCTGTCTGATCCCAGATCCTACATTTTATTGAGATATGAAAGCACCATACAAATGAGTTTGGACTTTGTCCCGTAGGTAATGGGGAACAGAAGGAAGGTGCAGTGAGGGAAACATAACTCACATTTGTATTTTAGAGATATGTGGGTACAACAGGTATTGGAGAGGGAGAAGACAGAGGATATGAGAATGGGAAAACTGCCGTGAGGATTATAGATGGGTCACGAGAGGTCCTGCCTGAGCTGAGAAAAACCAGAGGATTACAGGAAGTGGCCGACCCAAAGGCACTGTGTGTAGGTTTTGAAAGATAAGTGGATGTAAAGGATGAAGAGAAAGGCAGGAGAGACAGAAATGAGGAGTGAAGTCCAGCCTTCAGCAAGTAGAAGAAGGCAAACACCACTGGCCGGCACAGAGACTGAAGACAACTGTCAGTTTATCTGAGTTCATTTATTTTGGTTTCCAGTGAAGAAGGTTCTGATGGACACACACTAAGATTGACTCTCTAGTGGAAATCAAATAGAAAGTTTCAGCAGGCACTTAGTAGGCACTGGTGTCAGTAAGCTATCAGAAAACTCTCACTTATAGATGGCTATTTGGAGGAAAATCATGTAAACGTGGTGACCCAAACCATATAATGGAAGAAATTTCCAAAAGCGAAAAATGTAATCAAACCGTGTACAATACTGTAGCAGTATAACCCTGCTACATCTTGTTTTTCTTGTCTCTCATTTACTTTTATTACCTTTTTTGCAAATATTTACTTTAAAAAGAGTAGAGCAATAATTGATATGACACTAGAAGCAGTACGCATTTAAAAGACCAAAATGACAGGTATTTTAAGTATGGTTTTAGTATTACACATTGCTGTGTGTAATGTAGTTGCTTAGTTCAAAGATATCAGCATGCAGAGTTAGCCAGGGTGAGAATTCTACCCATTAACTTCTGTTTTCAAAAACACCATGGAAATTTTTAGGACCATTTCCTTAACCATCTTGTCTGTATAAATATATGGGTTTGTCCCTAACGTATTTCCTGACTTTTCTCCTTTCTCTCTCTTTGTTGTTTAATCCTTAAGTTCTCTCTTTCCATTTAACTATGCTACACCTTTAACTTTTTATTTCTTCTTTTGAGATCTTACACTAGGTAGACAACATGATATTTACACATGTGTGTCTGGTTTATTTCACTTATGAGTACAGCTTCAAGTTGCATCTACTTACGTACGAAGGCTTCAAGTTTATTTTTCTTTATAGCTGAGTAATCCTGCATCGTATAATAACATCATATCATTTTCATTCACTCCTCAGGTGATGGGCTTTTTGGTTGTTTCCAAAATTTGGCTATCACAAACTGTGCTGCTATAAACATAGACATACATGTATCACTGTGATACGATGTTGTCAGTTCTTTTGGGAAAATTCCCAGAAGGAGGATAGCTGGATTGAACATGATTTCTAGTGCTAGTTTTTTAGGGAGTCTCCACACTGATTTCCATAGTGGTTGCACCAGTCTGCATTTCCACCAGCAGTGGAGAAGGGTTCCCTTTTCCCCACAGCCTCTCCAACATTTGTTGTTGGTTGATTTCTTTATGATAGCCACTCTTTCTGGGGTGAGATGATATCTCAGTGTTGTTTTAATTTGCATTTCATGGATGGCTAGTGATGTGGAACATTTTTATGCACTTATTTGCCTCATATTTAAAATTCAATAATTCTATTGTTTTGCTAAAATATATTAATTAACAACTCCTTCATTTGCATTATTCAGATGTCATGGAAATGATCATGATCTTTTCACTGGGAAACTATTTCTACTCTTAAATGTACTTAATTATTGAATAAAATGTCACAAAAAATAAACCATTTCATGTCCTTTTGGTTGGAAAAAAAGAGACAGAGAGAAAGAAAAGTGATGCTAAAGATCACCTTGTGTGTGGAGTATGAAGTTTTGCAGTGTATTTAAAAATCGAAACTTCGGCGTCACCTTTGAATTCTGCCTAAGGAGGGGTTGAATTGGGGCGATTTTACTCGTTACAGCTGGCTGGACTGTGAAACAGGTAAGGCAGCACAGTAGGCACTGTGTGGAAGTGGCTCAGATCAGCAGTATTCATAGCATTGTGCTGTCTACATCACACCTACTAGGATGCAGATCCAGACTTCACAGTCCCAATAATCAGCACACACACACACACGCATGCACACACACGCACATTATGTCATTTGTATAAAATATTTCACTGCCTTTGGCTTATTACCAAAAGAATATATATTCACTGAAAGTAATAGTAATAATACTCATAGGGGGGTGAGAGAAAGCCTCTCACCATCTCTCTTCTCAATAACTACTCTGAACAGGAAGTTCTTACCATTCACTGTCAGAAAGCAAGGAAAGCAAATGACATAGCAATGGAAAAAATAGGGATGGATGGAGTTGTATTCATGTAGGGTTCTATGATTCCATCACCCTTCCAATGCTTCCGGGCTTCTCTACACCTTCTAAATTAGTCTCTGCTTCCAGTTCTACCTTGGGGCACCATGGAGGGGGGTGGCTTATTAACCACACATAGACATCTTCCATTAAACTGCTCTGAAGCCATTACCATTGTTAACACAATTAATGGACTGTCAATGTCAAATGTGAAATCGCTTCTGCTGGAAAGGCAACGGCTTGATGAAATCGTTTTCTATGCTCTAGCAGAGAGGGAGGTATTCTGGAAAGTCACTCTTTCTGCAAACAGAAACAGCCTGTGAAATCTGCCCAAAAAAGAGCTGATCATATGCCTGTTATCCCAAAATAGCACCTTTCTCCATTATGCCGAGGTTCAGCGCAAAACTGACTCATGCAGCTCCGGGATCCTTGCCAGAGCGGTGGAGCATGCAACGAGCAGCATCAACAGGCAGCAGATGCACCACGAGGAGGATGTGGGTGTGGGGGTCTCGGAAGCCGAGGTCCAGTTTCTCCATGCAAGAATGGAAAAGCGCTGGAGCTCATCTTGTTAAAGGATAGATAGCTTACTGGCGTCCTTGGGTCCTGTGAGTACATACCACATTCAGATCACAGTTCTGAAGTTTCCCCTTGCTTGAAAGTTGCTTTCCCGCAGCAGCAGTTGGGCTTCTGCATATTTTGCATTTGTTTCTTCAACAGCAAAGTTTCCAGACCACCTTCCTTACAACTGCTCAGGTAGCAGTCTGAAGGTGTCACCAACTCTGACCCTACAACATCCAGATCCTTCCCCCACCTAAGATCTCTCTGGGAACCCAGATTCCTTAGCTCTGTTTTGGTTTGAGTTTTGATTTTATTATAGTGATATGTGCTCCTAGCAACCTCAACATCTCTGACTTATGTATTGCGCTTACTAGGTGATATGCAATTTTCTGCACAAACGAATAAATATCTGAAGGATGAATTAGGAAATCATAATCCTCATGAGCCCTCATTTATAGTAATCTAGATCCTGGATGAAAGCAATTAATAAACACAAGCCCTTTTCTCATTCTTCTTTATTTTTTTATCCTTAAAAGAGAGTTTTCAACTGGAAAAAAAGGACTTTCTCTTTTTCCATTCACTCAGATCATAAAGCCGACTATGAGTTCTCCATAATCCATGGCCTTCTCTGCTTAGCTCTGCTCCTGTGTGCACCCCAGGGCACTCGTCCTTCAGCCCTCCTGAGAATCTCCTGCAGCAGGGCAGCATGAATGCGGTCACAGCCAAATTCACACTCTGCACACCTTTTATTGATTAATGGTGCTGAGGAATGGGCGGGTGATTCCAGAGAGAAGAGACATCTGAATTAAAACTCATCAAGACAGAATAAAGGAAACTGTGCCTTAGAAGGGAAGCTGAATTTTATAACAATCACACAAAACAAAACAAGGCAACACTAAACTCAAGGAAATGCCAAAGTGGCATGTACAGTATTTAGGCTCTCATTTAACCCCAAGTATTCATTGATAAAAGTGGGCAAAAGGAAAGCCATTCATTGAAGCCAATGTACAGTAACTCACATAATTCTACTAACTGCTCTCTTAAATGTTTTATAACTCATCTGCTAGACTACCTTAAGACGAGCTATGTAAATTCACAATAATTTATAATTGCAATTTTTAATATAACATTTAAAATGCAGTGACCTCACAATGCCATTTATAAAACATTCAAAAACCTATGGAGAGGGGTGGAGGAGATGGCTCAGTGGAATAAGTGCTTTCTTGGCAAGCGCAAGGGCCTGAGCTCAATCCCCAGTTCCACCAAAAACCAAAAACCTATGGAGAAGACATAGGGACCATTTCAGAACTGTGAAAGTGTTTTACATGGGAATATATACTTTAAAATGTTAGAGGAAAAGAAAAGGGAAGAGAAGGTGGATAATGATATTGTTCCATCAATGACAGAATAATATTTAATAAAAGCACACTTGGTAGTTGATCCAGCCAGGTCTGAAATGATGAGGAAAGGTTTTTACAGAATCCAGACCTAGGAATGTTATTTTGAGAAGATGCTTACAGGGCATTTTCAAATGCAGGTGAACAAAGCCCTGGAGAGACACCACAGAACCTTGGGAAGGGGTGGGGGGAGTACTTTCTGTAGTTAAGAATACGAGCAGAGTCAATATGTCTGAGATAGTTAAATCTATGTAGTAACTTGGTCGGCCATAAAGTACCCAGATATTTGACCAAATATTGTTTTAGGTTTGTGTGGAGGAGGATTCATATGAAATTTCCTTCTGAATGAGTAGAATGAGTGAGAAAATTTACCATCTGCTGCATAGCTGGACCTCATAGAGTCAGTCAAAAGCCTTGGCAGAGCGAAGGGCTGGCTCTTCTGAGTTAAGAGAGAATTTCTTGCCTCATGGCCTTTGTACTGAGTTAATAGCTCTCTGTCCTACAAGAGTCTGCTGGGACATCAGCTCTGCATAGTGTGAATGAGTCAGACTTCCCAGTCACTTGAGCCATTTCGCTGAAATACATACATATATACGTACATACAAGCATATATATACCTCCCGCTGGTTTTACTTCTCTGGAGAAGTCAGGCTAATCCAATTCTCTCCACTCTTGGAATCCAGGGCAGAAAATAAAATGCCACCAAGTTTGGATGTGTAGTGTTGTTCCAGATAAACAAGACAAGAAGAAAACATGTCCAAGGGTCTGAGTTTAGAACTGATAAAGTTGTGGGTGTGTCCTCAACACTCATTTGCCACTATGTCCACGCCCCTCCTTTCACACATTCAATAAACATCATTCAGGAGTAGCAGGATGCTGAGACACTGAAGCTCAGCCATCCTCCTCTAGCCTCTTGTCTCCTGGGAGCCTCACGTGTGTGGACACCGATTACATCCTGAAAGGGCTGTACCACCAGTGAGTTAATCCACTGGTGTTTCAGGAGCAGAATAGGACTGGTTGGAGAAAAGTCCCTGGCTGAGTACCCGGGGGGATATGTCCACCCTGGGTCCTCCCTTCTCTCCCTTCTTTCTGGCCACCATGATATGAGCAGCCCCCCTGCCCAGGCCCTTCCTCTAGGTCATTTCTGCCTTGGAGCCAGCTGGTCATGCACTGAATCCCTCTGAAAAACATGAGCCAACATAAACTTCTCCTTGAAAGTGTGGGTGGCAGATATTTCATCCCCAAAAAGGGGAAATTGCCCAAGACCCCCTCCTCCCCTAAGGTGCAGCTGAAGCAAGGGCCCTTGCTTAGCCACCCCCAGCAAAGGCTCTCAGCAGTGAGGGACAGAGTCTGTCTGCCCACAGATATTGATCTGGAGCCATAAAAACTCATGACTCCATTATGCCATATTGGAAGAATCCTATATGAGAATCTACTAGCATCAAGACTCCCCTACAATTAACAATTCTATATGTTTTTGAAATACATAATATTAATCTCCTCCCCAAATGTGATCAAGTTAGTTAATATTGCCTGTTTGGGATCCAGGGGAATTAAGAGAGAAATGGTCTGTATTATATGACAAGCACTAACATAACAAAGATTGAACTCTTAGCATACATAAGATTTAAGAATAAAATCCTGTTTGGATGCCTCATTAAACCCACTGGACCTTCCCTACTGGCAGGATGGGACTCTGACTCTACCAAGAAACTTTGCTGAGCAGATGTGGTTCACAAAAATGAACTTGTGAACCTCTGCCTAGCACTTCCCACTTGGTAGTTCTGGTTCTACTCAAAAATAGGTCACTTTCAGGCAGCCAGGTAGCTCAGTGGACTAAAATGCCTGCTTAGGCAGAGCTCAGGGGCCAGGGTTCGATCCCAGGCCTGCAGTGCTGGCCCCACCCCTGCGGTGCACCCAGACAGTGATCGAGACTGGGTGTGGTGACACACACCTGTAATCCCAGCTCTTGGGAGGCTGAAAACAGGAGAATCACTGCAAGTCCAATCTATGTAGTAAAACCCTATTGACTATGTACTAAATACAAAATAAATAAATAAATAAATAAAAAATAACCCGAAATGAAAAGAAATAGGTGGCTTCCTATGACTAAAAGCAGATTCCTAAATCATAGGTAATTGCAGCATTGTCTATTAAAAAACTCTGCCCTGATTCTTCTTAGCTTAGAGGTATGGGGAAGGAAAGGACAATGGTCAAGTTCTTAGCTTAAAATTTAAGGATCTCCAAAGTCAGAGTTGTAACCCAGCAGCACATGTTTGACAAATGCCTGCTGTGTACTAGTTGCAATGCTCGAGATGATACATAAAAATGGCAGCTTGAAAGTGACCCTTCTCGTGCTAGGCAGCCTTTCAGAGGGCTGCAGAGGCAGACCCGGCCAATGTCCTGACAGCAATCCTATGCAGGACTTTGAACCAGAAATGCCCACCTAAGCAGCTCCCAGATATCTGGCCTGTGGAAATTGATACTTAACAAATGCTTGAATTTTAAAGTCATAAAGTTTTAGTTTCATTTGTTAGGCAAAATGGATAACATATATTTGTCAACAGCTTAGTAGATCAACTATTGCATATCAAGATAAAGAATGCAATTGAGCTAAAAGGAAGGGTTATCAGTAAAATAGGAGCAAGAAATTCTGGTGTATCACGGACACTTGGGAGGCTATAGACAATGATGGTGTGTTCCATGTTTCCAGAAGACCAGAGAAAGGATTTTGATTGTTTCATCACAATACAGTCATCAATGTTGGATAATTCTCCAATGTTCAATGAAGGAATTCTGGGGAGAAAACCATCAAATAAGGAAGAAATGTAGGACTAAAATTGAGTAATGTCTTTTAAAGGTACTGAGGAGAAACTAGGTCAATGTTTTCTTAGAACACTATGGCCTCTGCTCATAGAGAGGGAGTGATTAAGTAAATCAAAATTAATCAATCAGATGCCTCCTTTAAGAACACTGAATGGCATGGGAAATGTCTCTGTTAATATTCAGTTTGAGAAACAGGTAAATGTCCTGGGCCTGCCTTGCCACCCCTGCCCATGAAGGGCAGTTGAGACTGGGGGTGGTGGCATGCACCTGTAGTCCCAGCACTTGGGAGGTTGAAAATAGGAGGACCCCTATGAGTCTGCTCTGTGTAGTGAGACCCTGTGGACCCCATACTAAATACATTAAACAAAAAAGAAAAACAGGTGAAGAATATCTCTTTAGCTCCAAATGTGTTAGGCAGAAAAAGAGGAAGCAAAATATACCCAAATACTAATCATACTTAAATTCTTTTTGGGGTTGAGACTACAAATAATTTCAATAGCTTTATTTTTTTTCTAAAGTTTCCTATTTAGACCTATGAACCTATGTTGTCCTCAACATGAGAAAAGGATTTACTTTTTAATGGAACAAAGGTCTCTGAGAGTCGTGGTGTCTGATTTCCTAAATGCTTGGTGTACTCGGCTGTGCTATTCAATTTCAGCAGCAGAACCATTGCAAACTGTATCTGCAGTGAGATGGAAGCAGGATCCTGCCAGATTTACCTGGAATGCTATGTGCATCTTGGCAACGCTGGAGAAATGAGGCTGGAACAGCCTTAGAAAGAAGCTGGGACAGAGAACAAAGGAAGAGGAAATTCTGCCATATGGCATAGAGTAAATTACTAAAAAAGTTTGGACTCTGCAATGAAAATCAGTTGAGATTAAGTGGGCATGATTGAGGTTTATGCAACAATCCATCATTATACGTGTGGATGGCTGAGTACTGGTGTTTTTAACCTACTGAACAAGTACTTTGCTCTGTTTTCTAACCTTATAATGATATGGATAGACTTGAAGTCACAGAGGCCTCGATGAAGGCATAGTTTGCAGGTTGAATTCATCCACTAAATTTTAAAATGGTACCTTGGGGTTGTCAGATAAAACTCTAACAGCATAAAACATGCTTCAAAAGAAAGACATACTTTGTATATGTAAAGGCTTGGATTTTATCCCCTGCACTGGGAAAAAGAAGTCAGTTTTTGAAATGGCACGTGATGAATATCTACCAGCAGGAAGGAGGGCAGGTGGACCAGGTCTCTGATAAGAGGGGCTATGAAGGCGCAGAGGGTATTTTGAGAGTGGTGACGTTGAAAAGTGACCTCATAATGGATGATTACATTCCACATGTAAACAAAAATATTTTTGCCATTATATTCATTCTATAGATAAACAAAAATATTTTGTCATCATATTCTATATACACATAAAAATATTTTTGCCAATTCAGATTCTAGGTACCTGTATTATAACAGAATGATTACAAATAATAACGATAAAGGAAGCTCTCATGTTTATACAGCCGTCACACATGCAAGGCACTGTATTAAATACTTTAATAAGAATATCCGATTTCATCTGCCCAAATTTTCTATCAGTCAGCATTGTTATTCCGCTGTCCTTCCTCTTTATTGGAAAAGACACTAAAGACCAGAAAGGTTAACTGATTTGCCTGAAGTTAAGTGATTTGGAAATAGTGGGGAAAGGATCTGAATTTAAGCCTTGCTGCTCAGAATCTTCATTCTTAATTTTCTGCTGTTTTTCAAAGGAAAACAACGACATCGCTCCTGTTACAGCTGTTGTCTAAACGTGCCCCAAACCCTCAGGCAGCCGTAGGTGGGGCTTTTCAGAGATGGCTGGGTGCAGAGCGTGCGATCCCGGGATTAGGAGCATGATGCTGGCATCAAGGGTGTGGCGAGTAATTTAGCAATTATTCCACTGATTGGTTCGCTGTGGTTCTGGGTGTGGCTAATGGGAAGACCCTCGTTGGATGTGAGAGCTGAGGGCAGGAAGTCTGGACAGCATGCAACGGACGGAAGGAAGGAAGGAGCGGTGCCTGGGCCGCCTGCTGCTGCTTCACTGCTTCGCTGCCTCTGCCTGCCTGCGCTGTCCCCGCCGCATCAGCCCGCCGGGGACCCACCCTGCCACTCCGTGAAACCTCAGCACCCTGAGTTAAAGAAATCTTCCCTCTCACTTTGGGTGTCGAGTATTTTGTTTCAGCAGTGAAGGAAAGCAACAAAGACGCCTGCATACACTTCTGAAACTTCGTCGTTGTTCTTCTTAATGCCACAGTGATTTTATTTTTCCCTTTCAATGCAGATTAGTAAGCAGGAAATGTGTCTTTCGTTTTTGTTTTCGAGTCCCCATGTTACCCTGTCTTGTTAGAACTACACAAAAGATATTCTTCTGCAATGACATGTCAAATGTTTATCCGCCTGACATTGAAATTTTTTCGGAAAATACTATCTTTTTCATTCCAACTGTCAACTGAAAAGAAAAAACAGCTATCGGGATAGTTAATAGGAAAATGGGAAGAACTGGGTCACCATATGTGAAATGCTTTTGCAGTTTGATTTTAGCTTCCCTATCATTGCAAAGTGAGTAAGCTTATATTATTCCCACCTGCAAAGGAACAGCCTTCATAAACTACATTTTCCTCACATAGATATACACATCCTTTCTATAAGAATGCTCAGCCCATCTGTTCTTATTTAAAAATATAAATCGACGACTTCCCACGCTGCCTCAGTTTGTAAAATGTCTATCACCCAATCTTCATTCCAACACTCTTTAAGTCTGTAAGTGCTTCTCTTTCTCTTACCTTTTAATGATTTCTACTAAGTCCCTTTCAGTACCTGATGTTCATCATAAAGATTTTTTTAAGCAGACAGTCATCCCTGAAGGGCAGGATTTCAATGTTACTCTCATCTAGGAGGTGTCTTAATTTTGGAGGAAAGTTTTGCTACTGGAGAAGAAAAAAATAACAATCTGATATTATTGGTTTTCCAAAAGGAAAATTAGGCTCTCCACCTCCTCTCAATGTACAAGATGTCCTTATGACAGCCCCGCAGAGTAACTACACTGCCTTCCACAGCGGCTACACTACCATATTCCCACCAGTGTGTTCTCCTCCCTACTCACCAGCATTTGTATTTTAGTCTTTTTGACGGTCATTCTAACTGGGGTGAGGTAATATCTCCTTGTGGTTCAGACTGATTTGATCTTTACACATTGCATGCATAGATCAAATTAGTGTACCCTATCACATGTACATTGTGTCAATAGTTTTTAAAAACTATTGGATTGCAAATGAAAGATAAATATAAAGGAACACAAACAAGGGCAGCTGAAATTGTGCAGACCATTCTTACATCTGTAAAATGCTCGTTTTTTCACAGAATGTTTAAGACCCAGTAGAGATATTTGTTAAAGTAGCCACGCCTCTGCGTCCATGGCAATATCCAGTTTGGGTGGTGGTGAGCCATGTGAACCCTGTGTCTATGATAATGTGAACCAGATTTCATCCTGAAAGACTCAGAGTTTCTGTTCTCCTATTCATTTTCCTTTCTTACATTTATTTACTCATTCATTAGTGCAACTTGCTTTTACTGATTGTCTTTTGCAGAGCACTCTCACAGACAATAAGAGAACACAAAGACGGCAGATAGAGCTCCTGGATGTCAAGAATTTGCAGTGCGGGGTGTTCTAGGTCTTCTAATTTTCTCTTTATTCTTTAATGTGTGTGTGTGTGTGTGTGTGTGTGTGTGTGTAAAAATGTATATTAAAATTCTTTATTTTTATAAAAGGGAAAAGTGGACATAATCTATCAAATGAAGAGATTGGGTACATATGAGATTATTATTTCACAAAAATTCTATTTCCATAAAGCATTACAGGCAAGAATTTCAATGATGTAAACAAATAAACTCTATTTATTATTATTACTATTTTCTTATTTTTTGTTTTAGGGAAGGGTCTACAGGGTGTTCAGGGTCTCACTACTGGGCCAGACTCATAGTGATCCGCCTGTTTACAGCCTCCCAAGAGCTGGGATTACAGACGCGTGCCACCACTCCCAGTATCAATTGCCTTCCCAGCATCCCCGGGGGTGGGGCCAACACGGCTGGCCTGGGGATCCAAACCCCAGCCCCTGAGCCTGCTTGCAGGCATTTTAACCCGCTGAGCTATTTGGCCAGCCCTTCAACTTATTAGTAAGTGAATAAATAAGCAGAAAACTATTAGGTCTAAAGCATGAAGAATATTTTTCAACATACTTGGAAATTGCACAAGAGCAGCGCACATAACATCGTGCAGCATGTTGATTTCTAGCCACAAGACATTATAAAGTGCCTCAGATTTATCACGCTTTCCTTAATCGAAGTCTCCACCCTTCTGTCCCTTTCAGTTGAAGCAGTCAACACCCACGAGCCTTTCACTCGCAGAAGCCTCACTTATCTTTCCCGCGTCTGCTGAGGTCTCGCTGCCTGCTCCCTTGGCATCCGGAACTGTGCCGTCTCATCATTTCATCCACGTGTTATTTCAATTGTTATCTCACTTTCCCAAAAAGTTATCTAACCCTCTTGGAAGACTTCCACTGTGTCTGTCACACTCAAGTCTACGGTACTCTTTTCTAACACATTGTGCTGACACACGTCCTTTAAAGAGAAAAAAAAAAAATGATGGAAAGAATAAATTGTTTGATTTTGCTCTTATCAGTTTTCTATGTTGTACATATTTTCCTCAATAAATGTTTAGTTCCTCTGCAAGTAAAAAAAAAGTGTATGTTGTTATTGCCTTGAAGAACTTCTTTGAAATGGAAATGAAAACATTTTTAGAAGACTTCAAAAATTTCCAGCCTTCAGAACCTAAATGCCATGACGGCTTCTTAATCTCTCTTAAGTACATTATAATTGAAAATTTCTCCACATCTTTCAAAATCTACATGGCTTCATGAATTCCTAATCCATAAAAGCGTTGAGCACATTTACCTCTAAAATATCATCGTGTTGGATTAGCTAAGAAAAACGCACAAATGTGGAAATGCCAGGACTACGAATGGCTTGCTCTCTTGGGGTTAGTCAGATGTTCTTATGGACTCTGTGCTTTACTCCTTTATAATGTTTCTGCAACATTTGTACTTGTTCACGTGTGTGGGAAAATAAAGCTACTCTAGGTCCAGTATCATAGTCTTTTGAAACCCTTGACTATTAGGCAGTTGTATAGAACAGCAGCGCTGATGCTGAGCTGAGTTCAATATACTTCACATTTGCATTAAGCTTTGCCATTTGATTTCAGCATTACTGAAATTATGACAGCTTTAAAAATTGCAGGAAGGTCTTAAAATAATCATGGCTGTGTATTTAGAATGTCTATAAAGTTATTTTTAGATTTCTAGTAGATCTGCTGTAGGCTATGAATGCAAAAATGGATTGCATATTTTACTTTTTATGTCCTTCCCACACACCTACCATAAATACAGATGGGAGTAGTCACTCATTAAAGAGAGAGGACTTTCACCTTCCTAAACTTAAGGTCTGTGTCTACAGCATGCCCCCAGATTGTTATTCCTTCCCCTATTTCCCAGCTTACTGAAAAGCTTAACAAGCTCTGAAGGAGATAAGCTGAACTGAGAGAAATTCCAGAAGTGCTTCAGAAAAGTAGGAAGGATTATGGGATAAATACCTTCAAAGGGAAGGGAACATTTTTTGGAGAATTAATGCCATTTTTTTAAAAAAAAAATAAAAATTTAAATATTCCCCACATTTACTGATCACATTTCTTAAGATCTGGGTACAGCACAACAGAAAAACAAAAATAAAACTTCAGTTTCATGGTAGAAGCAGGAGCAAAGGTCTGCAGCTGCGATGGCTTGAAAGGCACTGAGGAGGTGGACTGTCAGTCCCAGGGGAGAGTACTGGGACGATAGAGCGGGCAATGCTTGCACAGGACTCTGAGAAAACCCTTGGCTTGTCCTTGCGAACAGAGGCTGTGGAAGCCTGAGAATGCGTCCAAATGCAGGGAAAGGAATGGGACACACCACGGGTCCCTGCGTGGCTGCTAAGCCCCGCTGGCTCCTCTTCAGTCCCTCCCGCTGTGATCCTGCTCCGGTTCCCTACCCTCAGCCTGAAGCTTGCCCTGGACACCCTTCCTTACTGGCTCAACAATGAGTTCATTTCTTCCTTCTCTCCCATCTCAGCACACATACTCTGGCCTATGTGGGATTCTATGTGAACTGTCCCTTCCCATCAAAGTTACTTCATCGCTCCTTTCTCCATAGAGTGATGCTTGGCTCCCCGTGTTCTCATTAAGTTTTCCCTTTTCAAAACCTACATATTTAATACTTGGTTGTTATCTGATCATATGCTTTCTTAAATAATGTGTATTTTTAATTTCTTCCAAGTTACTAGTGAGCATTGTTTTCATACTGACTTTTAAAAAAAATTTTAATCTACTTAATACAGGGTCCACAGGGTCTCACTACACAGATTAGACTCATAGTGATTCTCCTGTTCTTAGCCTCCCAAGCACTAGGATTGCAGGCACAAGCCACCAAGCTCAGTCTGAGTTGCCATCTCAGCAAGCATGTCTTCTGGTTCCAGGGCACACTGATTTTTATTACTTTCTGTACTAGAGTCTGGTATGGTGTTCAAGATATTAAAAATGCACACAATATGGATGAGACGACACATGTTGATTGTTTAATGTTGTCACTTGTTAAAAGAACTTAGACATTTCAAAGTATCTTTGCAAAAAAGTCTTTGCAACATGACCTTCTTCCCTTTTCTAGGAAAGATAATGTTGGCTGCAAGATAACAGGTTTTGCAGTAATGGTGAGCCTGTCTTGATTTGCTTTATGGTGGTTTCTGGTTTCTCACCCTCTTTGAAGTGGACAAAATATTCAAATATTTAAGACATGGATACTGAGCCACATAGAGCAGCAGAAACAGACCACAGCAGTTCTGAGGTTGAAAATACTAGTTCTTTCTCTTTCTAAAATGGATCAGGGAAAGAAAACACACACAGACACAGACAAAGACACACACACACACACACACACACACACACACACACACACGTCAGAAAAGCCTTAGCTTCCAGACCTTCTGACTTCATCTTAGCTACAACTATGGAGCCTGGTCACAGCTTTTACCATCAAGGTGAGTTCGTTACCGGGGGGGATCCCGCCCTCTGATGGGTACCCAGAAGCAATAGTGCTCATGGGACTCCTATCTCTCCAGACAACTTTTTAAAAAATGTTACCTCTAAGCCTGAATTTCAATTTAGCTTGTTTTATAAGAAAAAAAAAAAAAAGAAAAAAGAAAACCTTCTGAAATCATCTTTTTCTGTTTTTCCCCAGTAATTTAAATCCTGGTGAAACTTCAATCTAACCAGCTTCAGAAAGCCTGCTAAGCTTGTTCTGAAGGATAAGGTTCTACTGGTTAAAAAAAAAATAGAATAAGAAGAAAGAAAACAAAAGGAAAAAATAGGATCTGAGCTCATAATCTTTAGACACAGAAACATCAAACTGATCTATTCTAGAATCACAAAACAGAATAGTTCAGATACTTCTGAATTCATTAAGAAATCACCTAACGGATCTAAAACTAGCTTTATTTTCTCTGATACATTCTGGGCTTTTTTTTC
This sequence comes from Ctenomys sociabilis, assembly GCA_004027165.1. NCBI lineage: Eukaryota > Metazoa > Chordata > Mammalia > Rodentia > Ctenomyidae > Ctenomys > Ctenomys sociabilis. The sequence continues at coordinate 5,038 of PVKA01003952.1, read as the reverse complement.
TTTTTTCTTTCATGACTAGTGAAAAAGGGAACAGCTGAGACCAGGCATGGTGGCGCACACCTATAATCCCAGCACTTGGGAGGCTGAAAACAAGAGGATCACTACAAGTCCTATCTGTGTAGTGAGACCCTGTAGACACTGTTCTAAATACAAAAAAAGAAGAAAGAAAGAAAGAAAGAAAGAAAGAAAGAAAGAAAGAAAGAAAGAAAGAAAGAAAGAAAGAAAGAAAGAAAGAGCTGCACCAGATACAGCAATTGGAACAGTTCTTTCTCTGCTATCCTCATCACCTTTAAGATGCATGCTTTCCCTAGAACACACCTTTCCTTAGAATATACCCCCAGACTTTCTCACTTAGATGTATGTAAATAGTACATGATCTTTCTTTGCTATGTGTCAGTTTTCTTGTACTATATGTGAAACTACACTAACGTCTACCTGATGAAGATAGTGTGTGTTTCTGTTTCTCCACCTATGGAAACATTATTATAAAGATTTTCATCGAGAAGCTACCTTAGAAGCTGCCTTAGAGATCCCTTAGAAACCCCTGTGGAAAACAGCGGCCCAGAGAGGCCAAAAGTTTCCATGAAGTCTCACTCCAAATCAGAGGTGTCTCAGCCCAGAATCTGTGGGTTCAAAGTTTGAATGCTTGACATACAATGCACAGTCTTGCTGTTACCCCAGATTCTTTCAGCAATTTTGCATGGAAGGCTGGCATCTCTGAGTATCATACCAGATTATCAGCCAAACATCCTATATGTGTGCTCATCCCTGGCCATCTCCCCAAAATTCGTAGATAAAATGTGGTCTCCCTTCCTCTTACCCATCAGGATTGGGCCAAGCTGTCTTCACTGTTTTTCAAGCTATCTTGTTATCAACTTTTGAGATTCATTCCTTTCTTTGCCCTCTCTGGTTGTCTCAGACAGCTCTTCCAGCCCCATCTCTCTTGGTCTATTAGTCAACAGTACTTTTCTTCTGTGGATGCAATCCATGGCCAGCTGCCAGCAAAGTCCTGTTCTTCACAAAGAACACTGTTCTTGTCCCCAGACATCTCTGAGATGAGACTTCTATTTTTCCATTGCTTATAGCAGGTCCTAACTTGGGCTTTGGGTGAAGCTAATGGTTTGGTGAAAGATAAAATTTGGTTTAATTATTCACTAAGGATCTTCTATCTGGAAATAGGCTTACTCTGTTGGAATCAACACAAAATAAAAAAGAGGTCACTGTGCTTTCAATAAAGTACAAGGGAAAGAGACACTTAATTCAGTGGTTAAGGCCAGGCCAGCTCTTTTCTAGGTCAGGTAGAAATAACATTTATAGAGTGCCTGATAAATGCTAGGCACTGCTCTTTCTGCTCGTTTGCACTGACTTTGCTTTAAACTTACCTTAGATTCCATAAACACCTCAGAAGCAAGAAAATAAACCAGGTCTGCTGACTCCAGATCTTGGTATTTTGTACAGAATATAGTGAGTATTTTGTGTGTGGACTCTTTCTAGCTGTGGTCAGGAGTGATGACCACAGACTCTTTCTAGCTGTGGTCAGGACAGTGATGCTAAATCAGCTGCAGCCATGCATGTACACAGTCAAATCCAACTTCCTGTTGTCTCTAGCACCATGGGATGACAATTTTCTTGCTTCCACTTTAGCATTCACAAGGGATTCTACTCAGTAACTGGTCAGTTATTCTCATATCTACCTATATCACCAACTTGAGTTGAGATGGGGCCTGGAGAATTCTAGGAATTCCTAGATCCCTCTTAATCTCACTACTTCTTGAGAAGAAGCTGTCAATCATTTCCTGCCTACCTGTCCTGCCTTTCGGGACCCCTTGAACGTGCACTTACAAAATCAGTCAATAGCAGCTATAGGTGGAAGGCAGGAGCCAATAGCCAATCAGACTGAATGGAGACGGGAAATGGGATTGATTTCCTGACCTTAGGGAAACTCAATATTATGTCTAAGAGTTCATTTTTACTGAAGGAAATTCATGATAACTTCAGTTTACTTGAATATATGTGTACATATTTCACTGAAATCTGACAATATTTATAAGCTATTAGAAGACAGTAGTAGTAGTGAGAATGAGAAGTAAAGAGAAACTATTGAATTGAGCTAAGTGATCAAAACAAAAAGTTAATATTGGGAAACAGGAAATAGTCCAGAAAATATTCATTGTAATTATGCTAATTACACATAAAAATCTGCCAAGGGCTTTTGTGAAAGACACTACACAGAACCTGAAGCAGTATGCCAACTTTGCTCATTACAGACTTGAAATTTAAGGTGTGTACATGGGGGGGGTGTAATTTAGAGTATCTAGGCATGGGTAACAATAGCTAACAACATGTAACATCCCCTAAACTAGACAACCTGGATCAATCAGAAAACAGAATCAAACAATGTATGGCCAACAGTCAATTCCTAGCTCTGGTGTTTACCAGCTTTGGAAATTTCAGAAGGCTGTTTTTTTTTCTGAACTCAAATTTAGGTAACCATGCTAGGGAATAATAATATTCATCCCATTGGTCATGAGAGAAAATGTAAAAAGCAAAATCCTTGACACAAGATAAAATGCACACAACAAGTAGCAGTTGAACAACTGTCTGCTGTTACTAGCAGCATTAATTCATTCAGCAATGGTGCTGGTGTAATTATCTTGAATATTACTGGGAAAAGCTAGATTCCTCTCACATGGCTTCTGTTGCAAAACAGTTTCATAGGAACTAGACTAGGATGAGGAACCCAGAAATTAAGATCCCATTCTTGTTCAGAAGCCTGCATCAAGGAGAATATGTTGGCTGCCCATGTCAGTAGAAAACTTGGGCACACATAAGCAAGTCTAGAGTACATCGTAAAGATCCATTCTGTTCTAATAAAAATGTTATTTATTAAAAACATTATCTGGCTACAGACTATACTAAACCAATATTCCCTCTTTTTAAATTATGCAAGTCCTGCTCTTGGCTGACTTAATAGAAAAGTCTTTCTATTAAGATGTTGACAACTGTATTTTGTGTTAGTATGGATTCTATTTATATACATTTCCCCTTGTGTCTCTATAAATCTAACCATCTATTATTTCAGAAATAGTCTAATAAGGGAAACATTCTGGTACTTTTTGAATCTGTAACCTTGGGATAACATATAAGAAAAATGACACATATACATTAATTTAAGAATTGAGTTCCATTTTTAGGAATAAAGTCAGGGAGGGATTTGAAAAAGAAAGTGCAGCTCTTAACCTTGCTATCTAGTACCCCTAACAGTAAAAGTAGATTACCACCTGGTTGTAATTAAGCTGCTCACTGCTCAGTACAGAAATTACATAAGGGTGGTACTAAGGATTTTTATCAATCAATTATTCAGGGCCATCAATCAATCAGTCAATCAAAATGGGTGCTGTTATTGTTCAACAATCTTTCTGGGGGTCCCTACCTACTCCAGGAGTCACCCATTTAGTTGCTAGACTGTAGAGGTCTGGAGAGGGGAGCCCCAGGAAGAAGCTGATGTGGTGATAGTAGGGAGGTCTTTGACTAGCAGAATATAAACACTTTTCAATATCATAATAATCAGGGCAACAGTGTTAGTGAAATATTAGCTCTATTACGCATATGAGAAAAATAATTTCATGCTTAATCCTAAAACTTTAGACATCTCCTTCACAGTACATAGATAAAAAAGGCAAACAATAAAGTCTTTCTTCCCTGTTCTTGGTTCCCTTAAATTTTCTAATTTAGTTATTGTACTAGGAATTGTTATATATTTTCTTAAAGCAACTATGATTTTCTTTCTTTCTTTCTTTCTTTCTTTCTTTCTTTCTTTCTTTCTTTCTTTCTTTCTTTCTTTCTTTCTTTCTTTCTTTCTTTCTTTCTTTCTTCAGAACCAGGGATTGAATGCAGGCCCTTGTGCTTGCCAGGGAAGCATTATTCCACGGAGTGATTTTCTTTTTGTATAGCACTTTTTTTAAAAGGGGAAACTTTTCTTCTGGATGGTTAACAACCTAAGTTCACAGATCAAAACTAGAGAAATAGAAGAGCCACAAGGCCAGCCAAGGTCAGTGAAAACTCAGGACATAGGAGAACCTGTACTACAACATCATGAAACTCAGTGGAGCTCCAAATTTTCTGAACAAGGAGATTATGGAGCCACAGAGGAAAAAGATCGAAGTTCTATAGTGTGCCTGGGGAGAGTCACATGGAGAGAAAACTTTCTCTCAGGCTCTCACAGAGAGCAAACTGGTCAAGCACTGGCTGTGATTCATCCACATGGATGACACAGACAAAGGATCTACAGAATAATGTACAGGACTACAAGATAAACCCTGAGGGGACTTCACTGACCTCATAAGAAACAAGTACATGTGTTGGTATATAGGTCTTGCTCTATCTAGGTCTTAACCATCCAGCAGAAAAGTATAAAAATGAAGTATACACCACGGGGCCATAATAATAAGTTGAGCTATAAATGGTTATGGTCGACAACTTCTTCGGATAACTCACTATTGTTGTGGAATGCTGGACTGTGTTGGATTGTGTCATTGAGTACAGGCACCTAAATTAGTTGAATGATAATGGAGTACCCATCTTTGACAGGCGTAGACAAAGGAAGAGGTATAGAAAGGAAGAATCACGATGTGTGTGTATGGACAGTACAGTTGGAATAGATAACTCTGTGCTTCTATATAATTCTATGAGAGGCAAGATTTGCACTAATGGTGGTTGGACAGGATATTATGTCGGCTTCTAGTACTATGGACAACCACTAGGAAAATAACAAGGTTGAAAGTATTAATTATTGAATCTTTGATGTAATTCATGTATGAAAAATAAAGTATGCAAACAGCTACACTCTCTTAATGTACTGATAAGAGACAAACGCTATAATAATATCTGTAAGTATAATATCATGTATGCACCTTCTGTTATACCAAAACATTATGAAAACAGTTTGCAATGTATTAGTTTATCAAATCCATCTTGTCAAGGTATCTTAAAACTGTCTCTTGATATTTGTACTTCAATAAAATAAAAATTAAAAAAA
>PVKA01003951.1:0-104165 GCA_004027165.1 Ctenomys sociabilis | reverse complement strand
TTTTTTTTTTTTTTTTTTTTTTTTTTTTTTTTTTTTTTTTTTTTTTTTTGTCTTTTTGAGACAGGGTCTCACTATACAGTTCAGGCTGGCCTTAAGCTCACTTTGTAGCTCAGGCTGGTCTCGAACTCACAACAATCCTCCTGCCTCAGCCTCCCGAGTGCTGGGATTATAGGCATGCGCCACCACGCCCGGCTGGTCCTGCCTCTTATGACCTATATGTAGAAATTCTCATGAATTTCCTTGAGGTTTGGATGGCATAAAGGAGAGACAAGCCATAAAGAGCTTGATATTATAACTGCATGATGGCCCATGTTGCATTTCTCAGACACAGTATTTCATCTTTGCTTTCACCCTCTTTTTCTCTTGACTCAGCTCAAGCATGCTCTGCAGAGCCCGCTTCTTCCCCACACTTCACTTTTATTTGCTTTTTTTTTTTAATCTTCCTTTTCCAGGCAGAGCCCTGGCCTGGAGGGTGAGTGAGACCTTCCCATTGCTCATCTGCTCTCCAGATCCATTTTCCAGCAGGAGCCCAGGCCTGTGTGCTGCAGCAGTAAGAAGCTGAGCACAGCAGACAGACCCAAGCCAGGCACATCTGGAGGAGTTCAAACTTGGTAGATCTGGACCCAGTAAGCTAAGACACTTTGCTAGACCCTGATCTATGAGAGCATCCTCTTTCTTTCTCTCTTGATCGAGAGAAGGTGCAACAGATAATCAGAATGAACTAGTCTGCCTGGAAGACCCCATATATATCAAGGGGGGGTGATCAGACAGAACTTATGGGAACTAATTTAAATGCAACTTCTCAATTTAATATCAGCTTCGTTACACAGACATAATGTTTGCTCTTATGGTCTAAAATACAAACCCATTAGTTATAAAAGTTTATCAACTGCTAAATGTCACTACCCATTATTAGTGTTCCTAATGTAGTTCTATAAATACAAAACTGAAACTGCCTTAATCACATAATCTCTCCTGGGTAAGAATACCGGTAGGTGCTAAGGTAATAATTGCACCACAGCGGTTATTGTCCTCTACACCAAAGGTCAGAGGTCAGTGCTATACAAAATGACAAAGAGAAGGAGCAAAATGCTTTCTCAGGACCTGAGCCCACCCAGAACAAATGCAGGAGACACTAGCATAGAAGAAACTGGAAATCACACACCTGAAATCTCTGAAATAATAGTGTCTGGAGTAAAGAAAGAACAACAGAAATGTATAGAAGAAATCAGATCAGAAATAACCTCTGAAGTAAAAAAAAAAAGAAATGATAACTCTAATTAAAGAAGTACTAAGTGCTTCTAAATAAGAAACTGATTTAAAAAAAATGAAGAATAGAAAAATGATGGAATCCTTGAATGAGCAATATAGGAAAGAAATAGAATGCATGAAGTAGATTGAAAGAGATATACAGGAAATTAAAACCTCAGTCACAAGTTGACAAAACTGTTTGAATGACAGTGAAGATAGTTTCAAACCTTAAAGACACCATTGCAGCTAGTGAAAAGTCAAGAAAAGATTTCTTAAAAACAACTAGATTGCAGGAAAAAATAATTCAACATCTGCAAGACAATGCAAAATGGACAATGTAAGATTAATAGGCATCAATGAGAAAGAAGGAGTCAATACAAATGATAAAAAAGAATATGAGCAGAAGTAATAGGAGAAAACTTCCCAAATAGGGGGAAACAATCTCACATTCAGATAACTGAAGCATACAGAACTCCAAAAAACATCAACTCAATTAAAAACACACCCAGACATATAATAATCAAGATCCCAGAAATCCAGCACAAGAACAATGTACTAAAAGCTGCAAGAGAAAAGAAACAGATCACATTTAAAAGAAAACCCATCAGAATAATGGCATATTTTTCTTCACAACCCATCAAGTAAAGAACATGGAGTAAAGTACTTCAAGTTCTCCAAGAAAACAAATTCCACCCCAGACTGCTATACCCTCCAAAACTCTCTTTCAAGTTTGATAGAGAAGTGAAATACTTCCATGACAAAGAACAACTAAAAAATTCCATGTTGATAAAACCAACCCTACACAGACTGCTGAAAGATATTCTAGAGAGGGACCAAAATGACTTCAGCTCCACGAAGGAGAATGGAAAGAAAACACCAAATAGTAGGGTAAACAATTAAACACAGAGAAAAGGGGTATATAACAGCAAGCAAAATAACATGTCAATCATAAGTCAATACATCTCAATTACAACCATCAGTGTATATGAACTCAATTCACCAATTAAAAGAAATACACTGCCACAGTGGATTAGGAAGCAAAATCCAATACTACATGCCCCAGCACCTCAGAAAAAAGCAGGGGTAACAATCCTGTCCCCAGACAGCCTCAACTTCAAACCAAGAATGATCAAATGAAATAAAGAAGGCCACTACATATTGGTTAGGGGGAAAATATAAGAAGAAGAGGGTGACACTCAGAAATATGTATGCACCAAACACAGGAACACCCAACTATATAAAACAAATCTTAATCAACATGAAAAATCTAGTATCCAATACCACAATCTTAACAGGAGACCTTAAAACCCCCTTATCCAAAAAAGAAAGGTCAAGCAAACAAAAAATTAGAAAAGTAGTAACAGAACTGAACCAGAACTTAGAACAAATGAATATAGTGGACAGAGCATTCCACCCAACCAAATCTGAATATACATTTTTCAACTGAACATGGGACATTTTCTAAAATACAACACATACTAGTCCATAAGACATGCTTAAGTATACACAAGAAAACAGAAATTATCCCATGCTTATTATCTGACCACAGTGCAATGAAATTCACAATGAAATAAACGACAAAAGAAACCATAAAAACCCCATAAGTACATGGAAATTAAACAACACTCTCCTCAGTAACCAATGGGCTACAGATGAAATTAAACAATATCTACAATTCAATGAAAATTCATAAGCTATTGGAATTTATGGGATGCAATGAAAGCAGTTCTTAGAGGGAAATTTATAGCTGTGAACTCACTTATTAGGAAAACAGAAAAGGAACAAATAAATACCCTAATGCTGCACCTGAAACATCTAGAAAAAGAAGGGCAAACCAAACCCAAAGCCCAAAGACTGGAGGAAATTATAAAGATTAGAGCAGAAATTAATGCAATTAAGAAGAAAACAATACAATGAATCAAAAAGCTGCTTCTTTGAAAGATTAAATAAAATTGATAAACCACAAGCTAACTTCATCAAAAGGAGGAAAGAAAAACCTCAAATTTAAGCAATAAGGAATGAAATTGGTTAAATTACTACAGACACTGTGGAAATTCAGATCATCAATAGCTATTTTGAGAAAGTTTACTCTCACAGAATCGAAGACACAAAAGAAATGGATAGATTCCTGGAAAGGTACAAATTATCAAAACTGAATCAAGATGATATAAAAACTCACAATAACCCAATAATAGCCAATGAAATTCAAAATGTAATAAAAATCTTACCAACAAAGAAAAGTCCAGGTCCTGATGGATTCACAGCTAAATTCTACAAGAAACTTGCAGAAGATATAATCCCAATACTCCTTAAATTCTTCAATGAAATTGAAAAGGAAACAATTCTCCCAAAATCATTCCTGAAGGAAAGTATTATATTGATACCAAAGCCAGAGAAAGATGCAACTAAAAAGAGAACTATAGGTCAATCTCATTCATGAACATAAATGCAAAAATCCTCAATAAAATCCTAGCAAATAGAAGGCAGCAAATCATTAAGACGATTATGCAGCATGACCAGGCAGGATACATCCCAGGCTGCAAGGATGGTTCAACATCTGAAAATCTATAAATGTAATGTACTATATCAATAGAACCAAATCCAAAAACCACATGATCATCTCAATTGATGCAGAAAAAGTTTTGACAAAGTCCAACACTCACTCATGTTGAAAGTCCTACAGAAAACAGGAATAGATGGCTTCTATCTTAATCTGATAAAAGCCATCTATGACATTCCAACTGCTGACATAATTCTAAATGAGGAAAAACTAAAATCTTTTAGATCAGGTACAAGACAAGGATGCCCTCTATCACCACTACTATTCATTACAGTTCTGGAGTCATTAGTTAGAGCCATTAGACAAGAGAGAGAAATAAAAGAAATAAGAATAGGTAAAGAAGATAAACTATCATTACTTGCAAATGACAAGTTTTTTGGAAGACCCAAAAAACTCCACCAAGAAGCTAGTGGAATTAATACATAAATTCAGTAGCATAGCAGGATACAAAGTCAATATTCAAAAGTCAATAGCATTTCTCTAGACAGATAACAACCACACTGAGCGTGAAATTATAGAAACTAATTTTTACACTAGCATTGCAGAAAATGAAATACTTAGGAATTAATTTAACTAAAGAAGTAAAAGAACTATTCAATGAAAATTACAGTACTCTGAAAAAGGAGATCATAGTGCATTTCAGAAAATAGAAAGATATTCCCTGCTCCTAGATAAGAAGAACCAATATTGTGAAGATTGCCATACTCACAAAATTGTTTTCAGATTTAATGCAATCCCTATCAAAATACCACCAATGGGGCTGGAGAGATGGCTCAGTGGAATAAGCACTTCCCTGGAAAGTGCAAGGGCCTGAGTTCAATCCCTGGTTCCAGTAAAAAAAAAAAAAAAAAATACCACCAATGTACCTCCCAAACTTAGAGAAATAATTCCTAAAATTTACTTGGAACCAGAGCAAACCTAGACTAGCAAAGACAATCCTGGGCAACAAAAGCAAGGCAGGAGCATTACAGTTCCTGATTTGAAATTATACTACAAAGCTACTGTGATAAAATCACCATGGTATTGGCAAAAATACCTGAGGATCAACAAAATAGATTAGAAGATGCAGATACAACTACCAACATACTCGGCCATCTCATCTTCAACAAAGGGGCCAAACACGTGTACTGGAAGAAAGATAGCCTCTTTAAAAAAAAAAAAAAAAATGGTGCTGGAAAAAACTGGCTCTCTATATGCCAAAAACTAAAACGACCCAGGTCTATCACCATGCACTAAACTAAAGTCAAAATGGATTAAAGATCTAAACATTAAAACAGAAACACTAAATCTCCTTTTGAGAAAGTAGGTGGGAATCTTGAAGACATAGGGGTAAGCATACAGTTCATGAACAAAAATCAAAGTGCATGAGAAAACATGAAAGAATTATCAACTGGGACCTCCTCTTATTGAAAAGTTTTTGCAGTTCAAAAGAAATTACCAGGACCAGGGAGAGAGTTCAGTAGAATAAGTGCTTGCCTGGCAAGCACAGGGTTCTAAGTTCAATCCCTGGTACCATGAAAGAAAGAAAGAAAGAAAGAAAGAAAGAAAGAAAGAAAGAAAGAAAGAAAGAAAGAAAGAAAGAAAGAAAGAAAGAAAGAAGGAAGGAAGGAAGGAAGGAAGGAAGGAAGGAAGGAAGGAAGGAAGGAAGGAAGGAAGGAAGGAGGGAAGGAAGGAAGGAAGGAAGGAAGGAAAAAAAATACCAGCAGAGTGAAAAGACAACCCACAAATTTGGAAAAAATGCAAACTAATAAGCAAAGACAAAGGTCTTCTATCTAGAATTTATAAAGAATTAAAGAACATTACAGCCCCAAAATTTATAGACCCAGTCCAAAGTGAATGAAAACACACTTCTCGGAGGAAGAAATACAAAAATCAAATAAATACATGAAAAAATACTCCACATCATTAGCTATTCATTAAATGCAAATTAAAACAACACTGAGATAGCATCTCACCCCAGAAAGAATGGCTATTATAAAGAAATCAACCCACAACAAATGTTAGAGAGGCTGTAGGGAAAAAGGAACACTTTTCTGCTGCTGGTGGGAATGTAGATTGGTGCAACTATTATGGAAATCAGTGTGGAGACTCCTCAAAAAACTAGGACTGGAAATCCCATTCAATCCAGGCATCCCCCTGCTGGGAATTTTCCAAAAAGAACTGAAAACATCATATCAAAGTGATATATGTGCACCTATGCTTATAGCAGCACAATTTATGATAGCCAAATCTTGGAAACAACTAAAATGCCCATCCCCTGAGCAATGGATGAAGAAGATGTGGTATTTTTATACAATGGAATATTACTCAGCTATAAAGAAAAATACACTCAAGGCCTTCGTATGTAAGTGGATATACTCATAAGAGAAATAAAGCAGAACCACATGTGTACATATCATATTGCCTCCCTAGTGTAAGAACTCAAAAGAAGAAATAAAAATTCAATGGTATAACAGTTAAATGGAAAGTGAGAACATAAGGTATAAACAACAAAGAGAGAAAGGAGAAAATTTGGGAAATATGATTGATCATAATTAAACAAGAACCTCCATCAGGTTTCTGCAACTAGCAGTTAATGAGTAGAATTCTCTCCCTGACTAACTGCATACTGATATCTGTGAACTAAGCATCTACAATGAGGATAGCAATATGTAATGCTAAAACCATGCTTGAAACACCTGTCATTTTGGTCTTCTAAATGCATACTGGTCTAGCCGGGCATGGTGGCGCATGCTTGTAATCCCAGCACTCGGGAGGCTGAGGCAGGAGGATTATTGTGAGTTCGAGACCAGCCTGAGCTACAAAGTGAGCTTAAAGCCAGCCTGAACTGCATAGCGAGACCCTGTCTCAAAAAGACAAAAAAATAAAATAAAATAAAATAAAATAAAAAATAAATGCATACTGGTCTAATGTCATGCCAATTATTGCTATACTCTCTTTTAAGTAATTTTTTGAAAAGGTAAAAAAAGAAGAGATAAGAAAAAAGTCATAGGATTGTCCTGCTACGATGTTGTATACAGTTTGATTTCTAAATTTCTGGGTAAAAATGTGTAATTTTTTTTTCACATTCTATAGGGATTTAAAGTTTAGAATAGCCATGGTTGCTGGAAAGTAGCAGTTCTATGTTATGTCTAAGGCAGATAGTGAAGTCAAGGTCAACTGCCTCTGTTACAGGGTAAGAATATCATTAAGCTTCTCTTCTGGGTGTTTAACAACTAAAGTTCGCAGACCAGAAATTAGAAAAATAGAGGGGCTACTAGGATAGCCAATATTTTGAACCTAGCACTTCAAGGTCAATAAGGACTCAGGACAGAAGAGAACCTGTGCAGTGACATCCTATAACTCAGTGGTGCCCCAAATTTCCTGATCAAGGAGACAATGGGCCGCAGAGGAAAGTGATCGACAATGTAGAGTGTGCCTAAGGAGAGTCACCTAGAGAGAAACATATTCTCTCAGGCTTTCACAGACAGCAAATTGGTCATCCAGATGGCTGACAATGACAAAAGATCTACAAATTTGCTGTACAGGGTTTCAGGGTTAGTCCTGAGAGGATTTGACTGACCTTGTCAGATATAAAAGTTACATTTTTAGTTATATAGGTCTTGCTTTAACTTGGTCTTAACCATCCAGCAGAAAAGTGCAACCACAAGGTATAAATAATAAAGCTATATTAATATGCTGAGCTGTAAAAGGCTCAAGTCAATAACTTCAGACATTTGCCAGTTCTGCTGATAACTCACTACTAGTATGGGCTATTGGACTATATTGGGTTATTTTGCTTAACTGAAGTCCCTACAATCTTTAGACTGGTTTCAAGTGTGAAAAGGTCCTTTAAAGACTTCTCCAAATACAGCTTTTCTAACTGCAATGGAATACCCATCTCTGAAAAAACAAAATGAAAAAGGGGAATATGCTGGGAGCCAAGAAGCTAGGATATTGATCAAGTAGATGTAGGCTGGGACTTGGCCCAGTGCCTACAGCAAACAAGCTAGCTCACTCCCACCCCCGAGATGAACATCCTGCCTGGTTAAGGGTAGCTATCAGCTGCTGGGAAACCCAGTGTCATGCGTTACTAACTTCACAAAAGTGTAAAGGACAATTCGATTGTGAGAAAAAGGGAAGGAAAGAAATATATACTCACACAAAAGAGTTAGGATAGATATGTAGCTACTTTCTCTTAGTTCACTGAGGATAAATGTTTGTACTAATATTGTTTAGACAAGATATCATGTCTGCATCTTGTCCTCTGAATAACTACTATGAAGACAATATGCAAAAAAGACAGTATGCAATGTATTAATTACTATAAACGTCCTACTAACCTGTTTTAAAATTGTTTCATTGCTATTTTGTCTTTTTCTAATTAAGATGAATAAAAATTTTAAAAAATAAACATAAAAGTAAAAAAGTCCAATAAATCTTTATTTCCTAGCAAAAAGAAATTTTAAAATCGTATTTATTTATTCATTTATTTATTTATTTATTACAGGGTCTCACTATGCTGCTCAAACTTACAGTGATTCTCCTGTCTCAGCCTCCTTAGTGCTGGGATTACAGGCTTGCATCCGCATACCACACAGCATGCAGTACTGGGGATCAAACCCAGGTCCTTTTGCTTGCCAGGCAGGTGCTTTGACTGCCAAACTATCTCCCCAGCCCCACTTTTACTTTCTTGAATAAACTTGGTCACTGCTTTTTTGCCCATTTGTTCAATTCTTTATTGTAGGGAAGAACCTGGAATCTAACTCCAGAGGAGAAAGCAAGCAATCCAGAACCCAATAACAGTTAGTTGGTGAACAACTTTTATAAGCCAGATACCTGATAATGACCTTAGCACTAGGTTTTTCTCAAATAAAAGTGCTCACAGTCTTTCCATCTGTCTCTTACACAAAATAGTCTGAGATGTCCAGCCTGGACATACAGCCTGCCCTCAAAAACCCCAACCTCCACACCCCAGTAACTAACTTGCAGCCCTAGTCCAGATGCTCTGTGGCTAGGCAGTAACACCCACTCTTTCCACAGGAAGACAGCTGATTTGTAATCTCTCCCACTGAGGCAGTAACAAATTAAGAAGACCAAGCTCTAGATTTCATGCCACAGCCCCAGAGGCAAAACAAAACCTCCTGGAGGCCAGAGATCTAGTTCCCTGTATTCCCCCAAGAAGCACTCTAAGTCCCATTATTTCCATGTACCTTGCTTATTGACAATAGGATTTCAGACATTTTATAATTTCATGGCAGAGACCAAATTATCAAAAACATCAGATTCTTGGGCCAGGGAGATGGCTCAGTAGAATAAGTGCTTCCTTGGCAAACACAAGGGCCTGAGTTCAATCCCCAGTTCTGACAAAAAAAAAAAAAAAAAAAAAAAAAAAAAAAAAAAAAAAAAAAAAAAAAAAAAAAAAAAAAAAAACAGATTCTCTTAAGACTGAAAAAAAAAAAAAAAAGTACCATAAACCCACTTAAGTTTACAACTATAAACAAAGACAAATTTTAATTCTGAGCTTCTTGGAAGTCTTGACGAAGAAAGATACTGGGTAGATGTCACAGCTCCTGTCAGAGATAAACAAAAACTCACTGAACTTCCTTGAAGATCAAATTCTAAAAGGGATTTAACATTAAACCTTATGTGAAAGAAAAATGTTTCAACATTCTAGCAATACCTTCAATAGCAGGTTCACAGAAGGCACAGGAAGTCTCAAATGAACATGTCTCTTATGGACATTCCCGTAAAGTTGGAAGCCCGCACATGGCACTAGCCTGGCACACTGCTCGAGTGCTGAGGTAACATCACTGGGTCCTTTACTTTCTTGGGATGTCAGCTTTGTTTTTTGCCACAGAATTGAGAGAAGAGAAGCGGTTAATGTGTTCCTTCAGCACCTTCTCACCTATCTGAGGGGTCTCATTCATTCCACCTCAGGCCAGCAAGTTGAAGAGCTACCTTCCCAGCTGGTGACTAAACCACAGTGCACATGCTCCACACCAAACATGCAGGACACGAAGTGAACAGAGAATGATCAGAAAATATAGGTTTTGATTCATCCTGTTTCCACTATAAGGAGCCCCTCTTCTCTCTCTTCAAACTTGGGACCTTGCACTTGCCAGGCAAGCACTTAGGTTGCTCCTCTCCGGCAGAAGCCCCTATTCCCTTTGGAGCTGATGGGTAAGAAAAAACACTCCCTAACCTCATCTTTGACAAGTTTGCTTCTCAGTCATTTCTAAGATCCCTTCTGGTTCCTAATTCTATGATTATTCAGGATTGTTCTCCTATGGGGACATATCTTCATTTTACAAAAGTCACCATTAGTGGGATTCATCTCTCAGCTAGTTAGTGAGATGACCTCTGCCTCATACCACTAGCAACTTCCATGGTTATTAACACCCTTGCACTTGACTCCCCACCAATGAGTGTACCCCTTACTGGCAGTGCCGCCCACAGAAGGCATGGACTACAGCTTCAGCCTCTACTCCACGGGCAGATGTCAGGGCCCAGACTGATTCCTAAGTTCAGAGTTCACGAGCACTGTTTCTTTCTTAAGGCCTCAGCATCCACCTGATAAAGCCAGAGCCCACCCCAAACCCCATTTCCCAGGAGTACGACTGCTTTTGGAAAGCTGATAGTAGTGTCAAATCAAACTTCCTAGCCACGGTTTCAAATTAGAGCCTTAGACATGTGCCATTATTCTCTCACGCACTCATTTTCTCAGCTTTTGTAGCTCATTAAGAGAGCTAATGGAACCAATTTTGCAGCTATGGATTAGTTGGCCTCATGCCAGATCAGACTAAGCTTTATTAAGTTCTAACCATAGCCTGTCCTCTGTCTCGCCCTGTCCATTTACCTCTCCCTCTCAGACAAAAAAATTCCAGAAGGTCAGCTCATGTTGATACCAATGATCCCAAATGACCAGGCCCTAGCTGAACGGATGGGAAGCAATGGAGTCAGGTCAATGTTAGCAACCCTTCACAGCAGCTGTCGTCCCTGGTGCTCAACCAGTAGTGGGTTGATGCCACCTCATATAGTATTCCTCATATCCAGAGCCAGGAGCACCTCCTTATCCCTGGGGAAACTAACTCTAAGAGGGTACATGACTGCTCGAAGTCACACAGCTGAATAGTGAGTCAAGACCCGAACTCAACCTGTTGGCTCTAGGCAGTAAGGGCCCACTTGAAGTGCCAAGCCTCAGAGTTGCTTTCCTTGCCTCTCCACAGAGCTTCTAGGCTTGGAATGGGCCCTGGTCCTTGGGCCACTAGTCTGAGGGGAAAATGGGAGGGCTCAGCCATTCTTTCCCAGAGCTTGGCCCCACACCCTGGATCTAGACATGGCTCTGCTACTTGGTGGCTAAGACAACAGCTGTTAGTGTTCAGGGAACCCCTGCGATGTGCCGCACATTTTAACTCTTGCCCTTCAACAGCTGCTTTGTCAACCACCTTTTCCAGCTAAGACTATCGCTCAAGGAGGTCTTATGGCTTCTCCAGGTCACATGATTACACACAGCCACCTTCAAGTCTGGGAACTCCTTGGAAACCAGAATTAAATTCCTCACCACGGAGGCCTACCCTTTCATAAACCCTGCAAGCATTTACTAGCCTTGCTTAAGGCCAGGCCCAGACCCACCCTGAAGGATTTGGGGGGTCTATACATGAGTCACTGCCAAGTAGGACGTGTGGTGAGGAGAGTGACCAAGAAAAACTGGTCCTAACATCTTGTCTTTTCTTTTCTACTCCTTCTAGAGCCAGACCCATGCAGAGAAGTCAAGATGGGAAAAGCCAACCCCTACTGAGGGAACCACAAGCTTGAAAACTACTGCATCTATTCTAGGCAAAGGCTGAGTCACCTGATCTGCTAAATTGGAAAGGGTCTGCCTTTCCCTGACCACTTCCCACTTGGGTCTTGGAAGGTGAGGAAGCAGCCAAGGCTCCAAGCCCTAAGTCTTGCCAGAAAAGTCTGCTGACAGGATAGTGCATGCATATTCTGCAGTTGTCAAGTTGCAGAACACAAGACTCCTCTGGGTTGCTAAATTTTGATGGCCTCATTTGTCTCATTCCTGCCAGCCCTAAACAACTTGGAAACAAAGGCACAAGTGCCACATCTGGCAGGGTTGGGGGAGAAATGTTTCTAGAAAGGGGGAGTTGATCTGAGTTCCCAGGCAGACAAGAAGGATAATAGAAACATAAATGCTAACTGAGGCAGGCCGGGAGTCCCAGTATGCTCCAGGCCAGGGGCCGCACACTACAGACAAGCTGTGGCCACAGAGTTCCAGGTCAGACAGCCCTGAACATAAAGGCTGATGCTCGTATGTGGCCTTCAGCAGGCCATTCCATCTCTCCGAGTCTCATCGGCTTAATCTGGAAAATGGGGAGAGTGACAGTACTCATTTTCCCAAGTGGCCATAAGGATAGAATAAGAATACACATACAGATCAGATTAGAAGAGTGACAAGCACATACTGAATGTGTGGAGGAGCTACTGAGTCATAGGCAGAAATGGGTTACAAGGTTGACTTAAAACCTGGCTTCAAATTTCCTCTGGGCCTTGCTCTGAGATGACCTCACCCTCTTCCCCTCCCTGTTTTTCAGAATGCAAAATAATCTAGGTGCAGCCTCTGGGACCTGAGGAAGTCAGACCCCCTCCAGTCTAGCAGGTTACAAGCAGCAACCTCTGATCAGAGGTGCAGGACCAAAACTGGCTTTCAAAGCTGGACCAAGACTGTTTTGCTGTAAAAGTCTCAGTAAGAGGGAAGTAAGCTCCCCAGGGAGGCAGATTTTCAGAAAGACCACAGAGCGAGGGCACCGAGACCAGGGCACCCGTGCCAGGGAACTAATTCTCTGTCAGCCTGGGTTGACAGGCTTTGGAGAACACATCTCCGCTTGTCTGTGGCAATCCCCACTCACCCAAGTGGCAGATGCTTTATACTTTCAACTCCCCCATAAATCCTTCTGAGCAATGTTGTCTACCGCAAGGTGTGACTCTGGGCCAGCTCCTCAGCCTTCCCATCCATGAAATAAGCTCACGTTCTCCTCATGCACATTTTACATGTGGAAAAAAGAGGCCCAACATTATTTCATGCCTACATCTTGTGCTCTGAATAACTACTATGAAGAAAACAATGTACAATGTATTAACTATTGTTAGTCTTTTATTAGCCTGATTTGAAACTTTTGATTTCTATTTTTCTTCTTTTTAAAAGAAAGAATGAAAGAATATAAAATAAAAAAATAATAAAAAAACAAAAGAAAGAGAAAAGAAAAGAGCCCCAGAGAGAGCTATGATCATCTTTCCCTCCCAGATCTTTCTAGTGAATGACAGGTGCAAGCTGCCAACATTCCACCCATAACCTCCCTGCAGGGATGAAGAGAAGCCACACAGATCTTCTACAAGCCCCCTGAGAACAAACTCAGAAGGCCCTGCCTCTGTTAACCTTCTTTAATTTGCCAGAGGAACAAAAGACTTTTCTGTCAAAATCAGCTACATAATTTGCAATACATTACCCTGGTGCTATTTCTTCTATGGCAGTGTAAAAATAGGACATTTTTATCATAAGACTGGAAAATTTTTGCAAACGTAGTGTTTCATTCTAATCTCAAAAGTAATATCCCTTCAGTGTTCTCTATTCCTGAAGAGACCCAACCTCAGCCAAGGGTGGCTGTGATGGTGCTCACAGAGCTGGTGCAGAGCTACAGAGGACAGTGGCCACCCTCCCTATGCAGGGAGGAAGCAGGACAAGGAGGTCATCCATTCACCAGCCAGCTCTGGAGAGAGGAGACTTAATACATACCTCTTGCTCTCAGAAGAATGACATCTGGAATCTCTTCCCCTACAGGAAGTGCCACATAGATAACAAAGGAATAAGAAGTGGGGGAGCGAAGAGTGGAATGGAATCCACTCCATGTTCCCATGACAGGGACATGGGAACCTTCCGATCCCACTCCCATCTTTCCTGAAGCCCACACTTCCCCTCCGCATCTCTTGTGCCTCCGTTGGTTTCATCTGTGTCCCTGCAGCTCCCCACACAGGCCTGAGAGAGCACAGGCAGCTAACTGCATCAGGCTCTATGCGGCACTGGCTATCTAAGCTCCCTCTCTCTCCATCTGCTTCTGATCAGTAAGACAGCACCTCAGCCCTAACACCTGGCCGGCTCCTGAAAACATTTTCTGTCTGTAATGATCGTGCTATGGGGCCACAGTCATGTGAAAGAAGGAGTGAGGCCTTGCCTCCCAGGGCACAGGGATGAAGGCCTGACACATGATGAACACTCTTGGCAAGGGAACGGGTTGCCAGGATCCATTTCTACTGTCAGGCCTTCTTCGGGTACAGATGCTCCCTGGTCCAGCTCAGCCTAATTTAGCCCTTAGCTGAGTCACAAAATATAGTGGAGAGGGATTCTCCAACTTGAGTTATAATCCTAGAGCTCCTGTTTGTAGTGGGCTGCAGACCTTGCTGGTGACAAGCTGCAGATGGCTATTTCCCTGCAATCTCATTTCACCAGTGGCTTGTGAGAGGCATTCTGGACCACCTTTTGGCCTGTCTCCATATTGCTCATCTATTTGTAGGGGCAACCCCAGCAGAAGGCCAGGTGCCTCCCCCTTGTCTGCTTCCCTGGCATTTCCCACCAAGTACCTTCACAGCCAAAAGGGAGGCCCTTGCCAAGAAGAGTACCCCACCCTTCATTTTACAGATGGGCACACAATGGCTCCTGGTTGCACTGAGTGACATGCAGGGAGCAATGGCCAGACTCAGGACTTGGCTACCAGCCAGGCCTGGGTTTCTGCCCAGGTTGGTCACATACCAGGGATGTGACCCTGGGGGAGTTACTCTGCCTTTCTAAACCTGAGTCTCAGCACCTATGACTCAGAAGTGCAACTTATTCTTAGGTCCTGCTATTTGTGTATGGCGCACAGGGAACACTCAGTAGTGGCACTCTGATCTCCATTTCCCCAGCCTGAGCTGCTGCCTGCCACAGGAAGGGGAAAGCACTTTCCAGTCCCTTTGCCTCACCTGAGCAGGGGCCTGCGGCTGTTATGGGGCACCTGTGGAATAGGCTTTAGATCCCCTATAGAGACTAAACCCTTGGAAATAGGAGAGTGGGTAGGCAAGCCAAAGCTGTGGACATTCACACCCCGGAAATAGACCCTGAATCCTACTGGGCTGAAGGGATCAGGTGCAAGGTAAGGGAGAAGAGTGCTGTGTGCCTGTCCCAGCAGTGCACATGCTCTTCCACTCCACGGAAGTAGGCACCTCACACCTGGAATCCTCTTTGATATCTGCACCCAGAGCTCCTCCACTGGCTCTGAAGGTCTAGTTCAGGTTAGACTCTGGTCTCTTTCCTCTTTGGCTGTAGCCAGGAAACCACAGGGTCATAGATGGCTGGTCGCCCATTGTCGTCTCAAGCAATAGTCTCCTTTGGACTATAAAAAGAGACACGAAAACAAAGACTACAGCTAAAATTGACTTTCCACGCTCCACAGGGGACACTTCAGGTTACAGCTCAACCCACATGAGCGTGATTCCATCAAGCTGACTGCTAAGGCTGGCAGCGCCTAGTCAAGACCAGCAGCAGGAGGGGGCACTTGGAGATTCTATTCTATCCTCTCCTGGGCAGGGGTAGAGGGGTTGCAGGCAGTTAGAACAAATCCCCAGCACCTGACCTCTCCCTGCCCTGCTTCTGTCTGCCCTCAGTCTGTGGGCTGCTAAGAGGCCCAACCTAGTCTGAAATACCTCAGACAGACAGAGTGACGAAGCCCAAGACAGGAGGAGGGGCTAAGCAACAGTAGGAGAAACAGGCAAAACACGAGGAAATGGGAAGAATAATGAGTCAGAGAAATAAAAACAATGCCATGCAAAGGAAGCAGCAAGCACCAAGCCTTAGTCTAAGAAAAAGGTAATCCTAATACGAAACCCCACAATAAAAAACAAAATCAAGTGTCTCTGGCTTGACCACAGCTGAAAGCCCTCCTGGGCTTCTCCCCCAACATAGCTGCCTCCCATTCTTGCTCAAGGCAAAGCTTCTAATGGTTCCCACACAGCATGATTTTAATCACAATTGTACATGGTCTAATCCACTTAGTTCCAAAAAATCAAGAGTGTAGGGAGGTGCTGGCATCCACAGCTTCTTCCCACCATTCTGTCCACCCTACAAGGGGCTAAAGTCCTCAGAGAACCTAAGTAAGTTCTTAAGAAGGCCAAGAATGTGCCACCAAAAAATGTGCCTGGGTCACCCAAAGGAGGGCTCCACCCTCTGACAGTATGTGTTGGCCTGTGCTGTCTCAAAGCAGCAAGGCAAGGATAGGGAAACTAAACCCCACTCCCTGCCACACAGTCAAGCCCAGGTTCAACTACATCACAAAGACAATGATTTTACTAACGTTTTCCAAACTGCCTTTTGTTCAAAAGCAATTGAAGAAAGTGGCAGAAAAGATTTTAAGCCTGAAGCCCTGCTTCTCTCTCCACTCCATAAGGCCTCTCATTCAAAGCCACCCAATGTCTCAAAAAGATGAAGTGAGAGTAACAGAGTCAATGTCTGAGAAAAATCCTGGAGCTCAGTCTCCCTTTCCTGAGAGGAGCAGAGCCAGGCCTCCAGGAAGTGCTCTGTGCACTGTTACAGCACAGACAAGCTTAGAATCCTCCCCTCACCTGGGGAATGACTACTATCCCCAGTTCTTGCCCAGTGGCCATTGCCCTTGTACCACATTATAGCCAGCCCCAAGACTAGGAGCAAAGAAGGTTAAAGGAACTGCAGAGCCAGATGATCCAACTGCTGACCCTATCCAGGGCTCTCCCACAAGGTGTACCAAGAAGTTGAAGATAAGGGATGCAAGGAGCAAAACCAACTTCCCAGGTGTGAAGCTCAAAAGAAATAAGAGACCTCTGTTATCATAGAGACCAGGCCCTGAGCAACAGCCCAGGTGACCCAGAAGCCTTGGCAGTACCCCAGCAATGATACGCCCACACTCCTTACATAATGCCTTCTCCTCCAGAGCCCTCTATTCTCTCCATGGCTTCTTGAGACTGTGACACAAACCCCTTGAGCTTAGCCACATCCCCCAGGACACTGCTCTGTGAGAAGGGAAGTGGTACCCCAGAGCAAGTTCCTTGTATCTAAGCCAGGCATGTCACACGTACTAGCCTTCTTCTGTCATCCACATCCTTCTCAGACCATTGCTCTGGATTAAAGTAGGCAGTGTTTTCCAGGAAGCACCCCAGTGGCCTAGCCAGATAGTTTCCTGTCATCCACTCACCATCCAGAATTCCAGTCTGTTGCCGGGGAGATGGCTCAGTGGAATAAGTACTTCCCTGGCAAGTGCAAGGGCCTAAGTTCAATCCCCGGTTCTGCCAAAAAATAAATAAATAAACAGAATTCTAGTCTGTGGTGCCTTGGGCCTGCTGTGCTGAGCTTGTCTGAGATTCACAAGGCCTGAGATAAAGCCATCAAACCTTTCTGAGAGCCCCTCAGCCATCTTTGTCCTCTTGCGTTGACCCATGGGACCACCACCTGTCCACACATTGGCATGGAGTTCTACAGTGAGGAAACAGTAGATACAGACAAGCACCGGCAGCACTACTCAGGGCCAACTGGGGCTGCCAGGGCTTCTGGTGGAACCAAGGAGGCCAATGCCAGCATCCTTCCTGGCTCTGGGCTCAGAAACCCTCCCACAGACTTCCATGAGACAGCGATTGTGTGGGTGACTTAGATACTAAGGCTCTGGCACCAGACCGCTCAGCCTCACATCCTAGCCCTGCCATTTACCAGCTGTGTACCTTAGGTAAGTTAGTAGCCTCTCTGAACCTCAGTGTCCTTATTCATAAAATGGGACTGATAAGAATTTGGAAAAACAACATGTAACTGCACATCATGGACAGGGCCTGCCAGATAGAATACCTGAAAAACTGCTACCTGTTTGGAAGTATTAGGATACAAGGCACCAAGGACTGAAGGCTGAGAGCTGGCATTAGCTCCTGTGTGGGATGCAAGAAGATGCTGGAAGCCCCGGCAGAGGGAGCAAGAAGGAGGGCCGAGAGCATAGCTTTACCCTCGGACATGGTATAGAGGATTTCAACACAATCAGCCCCTACCTAAATACAGCCTAGAAGCCACCTTTGCAGTCTGTGAAGCTTGGAGTTGGATGCCCTCTGCAGGATCCACACTTACAAAGCAAACTGCCCACCCCCTGGCAGTTCAAACGGCTCTTCCAGTGGTAGTGCTAAAGATGCCCAGGTCCTTCCCTTTCTGGAGAAGAAGATAGGCTGGGGAGAACTTCCCCTCCAGTGAAACCATTTCATTTCTAGGCACTGTGCTATACAGGGTCAACAAGCCCTCCATTTGCTCTTCCTCTGTTGACTCGATAACAAGTGACTGTAGAGGCTGATCTGACCGGTTTGGAGATGGCAGGTGAGGGGTTAGCAGCTGCCAAACAAGAAGGGGCTCAGCCTGCCTGGCAGCCCCGCCCAGACCTCAAATCCAGCTTGGCAGTACCAGCCCCAACAGGCCAGCCCCACCCTTGGAGAAATGAGCCTGGCCCAGCCCCCCAGAGGGAGGAGTATCCAGGATCCTGGCTCTGGGTCTCTGCCTCTGACATGGACTCTAAATTTCTTCCTGGAATTCTGGCTTAAGAGAACTTCACTGCTCAGAGGTGGGACCTAGACAGAAGGTACAAGACAAAAAAGAAAAGTTGGGGGAGGCACATTCTCTCTCCAAGCCCACCCAATGGGCTCTTTCTGTGGGCAATGTAGCAGTACGATTCTTTGTGAAAACCCTGGCTACAGCGCAAGGAATACAAAAAACTCCTCTCCTGTGGAGGAGCGACAGGAAAAAGTCCTGTTCCTGATGTTCCTTTCAAAGCTTACAAGGGCTGAGCATGGTCTTTTTTTTTTTTTTTTTTTTTTTGAGACAAGGTCCCAGTATGAAGTTCAGGCTGGCCTTGTACTCACTATGTAGCCCAGCCTGGCCTCAAACTCATAGTGATTCTTCTGCCTCAGCCTCCCAAATGCTAGGATTACAGACATGTGCCACCACATTGGCTTGGTAATCTTAATAAGGATTTATGAGCCCATACTGCACCAGACTGGGCCCAGGTATTACAAAGGAATTGAGAGTCAAAGGTGAATATTGTGGTTTTAAGGGTCAAAGAAGTTTCCAGAGACTCTGAAAACAGATTCTTGAAAGAGGATGCAGTAAGGCTGAATCTTGACAGGGGGAAGAGCCTCTCCAGTGCAGGCCAGAGTGTCAAAGTATGCACAATCAAGTCCTCAAATCCCTATACACCCTTGGGCAATATCACCTGGACTCTAGAACTTTGTTTCCCACCTGTTGGGGAAATATGCCCCGTGGGATAACCACACAGACAGTACTGACATCAGCCTGGCTTACCGCAGTGTCCTCTAGGACAGGAACTGTCCTAATAAGAAGCCCCTGCAACTTTCCTAATCCTAGGGACCAAAAGGATGTTTGCTGCAGAGACACCACCCAGAAGATCCCACAGGCTGTCCTAGACCTACGGACCTCCGTCCCCCTACATATATATATACACATACGCAACTCTCCTTAACCAAAAAAGGAACTGGAGTCATTGGGAGCCCAGAAGGGCTTCAAATAGGCTACAGTGATCAGAGGCAAAGGACACCCAATCCTGTAAAGGAGAAAACAGGGAAGGAAAAAAGACCTTACCTCTAGTCCCATGTTAGCCCCCCTCCACAGTCCTTGGGGGTTTCCATTGCCTTTATTTAGAGGTACTAAGTGCCATGGTCACTTCTGAGGCCAGGAGGCTGACAACCATGAGTAGATGGGAATTCAAGTGAAGAGAAGAGGGGATTCTGGCCCCTGCCGCAGCTTGCCCTCTGTCAAGTAGGCCATGTGGCCCTGACTCCCCACTTCAAGTCCCAAATTGCAGGTATGTAAAAGGTTTAAGGGACCAAGCCTTGAAAATGCCCTATTAGAGGTAAAGGCAAAGGATGTCAATTAACCAATTAGGCCTTTCAAGGAATATAAGCAAGAGTTTAGTAGAAGAAGCAGAAGCAGAACTTCTGCCCCTATGCCCTTCTCTGAGGCAGCTAGTTAAGTTTCTACAAACAGGACAGCAAAGAGTGATTGGGATGGCATGGAGGCCGAATGGAGACACTGGTAGCAGAGGTTTGCCTGAAGATAGAGGCTCTGAGTAAATGAGAACAAGACGGAATAAGTGGTGGTCAGAGGCTGAGGAAAGGAGAAGAGGCCCAGCTCCCCAGGAAGGAAGGGCCTGCCCCAAGGAAGAATAACAGCTACAAGGCCAACAACCACAGCCTTCCTGTTTTATGAGTGACTGCTGCAACCCAAGCTTCCTGTGGAGCACTATCTGTCACGTCTGTTAACGAGGCCAGAGGATAGCTTTGGTGAAAGATAAATAGAGATGACCTGCACAAGTTCAGGCTTCCAGAGAGGACAAGCCAACCTGATACTCTGAGGTGTAGCCCTAGGGAGGCAGAAAGGCACAGAGCCCATGACCTTGACCTAGGTAAAGCTATAATGTCTGTGGAGGGGACCAAGCAGCTGCACGGAGAGGGCTGGGACCATTTGCTGAGCTGATGGAGCTCGCTGGGCCAGGCATGCCCATAGGCTGAGGTCCCCAGGTTCTGGCCCTCCTAGACAGAGCAGAAGCTATAACTGAGGAGATGCTGCAACCCTCTGCATGGCCACAGCCACCAACAGAGTACATACGCAAGCACTGTGCCGGGGGATGAGCTGGCTCCAGCTTGGCAGGTAGTGAGTATCTGTCCAACTGGATAGGGAGTTCTAGGCCGGGGGTAGAGATGGCAGGAAGGAGCTAGGATGGGGGTCACATCTAAAGTCTGCCCCCTTTGAGGGTCAATTTAGGACCAGGTCGGAAGGTTCCAAGACAGTAACCCCAGCATGCTCATGTATACTTTAAAGGACTACAGAGCAGTACTTACTCCAGAGCTACCTGGTTCCCAGCCCAGGACAGAAGTATGCTGAGGGTCTAGAACAAGAAGAGCTGTATAAGTTAACAAAATCAGAAATGCCCCCTCACCCCCTAAGTCACTCATCACACACAGCATCTATGTGGAAGGGGCTGAGCCAGCTACGGAGACCTGGCCTAGTGGTACAGGCCTGTAATCCCAATGCTGGGGAGGCTGAAAACAGGAGGATCACTGCGAGTCTGAGCTGCGTAGTGAGATCCTGCACCAAAATACATTTTTTTTAAAAAAGTGGTGCTGCCTAGGCTCACAAACTTTGGCCTCTCCCCTGCCCGTGGCCTTATTCACAGCATCAGGACCCCATAGAGACTTGTAAGAGCTCGCTCCTAGCTTACAGGACCGAGGCTTCAATACTGAGAAGAGCTTCCCCAGCTCAGGCAGCCCCTCACCCACCCAGACTACAAAAGGACTAAATGGTGCCAAGGGAAAGAATAAGGACTAATTTCTCACTTGTCACACCCTACTGCTGTCAAAAAAGCTGCCTTTTCCCAGATGGACTCAGAGAACTCTGTGCCTGGGTCTCCAAAAGTCCCTTCCCCCATTCCATTATTGTATTAGTGGGCAAAGAAGCTATGTCTGGAGCCCAGCCCTACCAGCCAGGCCTGATCCTCCCCAGACCCACATTCGTTACCCCCTCCAGGAACACTCTGGGGAGATGACCCACTGGTCCCGGGAAAGACATGAGGATCCAGGTCTCCCTACTCAGATACTTGTAGATCTTGTCCCTGTAAGTCCTATAGCCTCTCTAGGCCTATACCAGGTCCTATGCCAAGCACAATACATCATTATCTCATTTCAAGCTCACATTCCTGTTGTTTTTTTCCCCCCCTGAGCAAAGGCAGAAACCTGACTAGGAGAGTCCAAGTTATTGTCCAAGGTCATGGAGCTAGCAAGCATGGGACAGAGATCAGAGCCACAGCTATAGGACTCTGTACCCAAGCTATATATTATGACTTATAAAGTGAAAGGAAAACCTTTTGCTGTGTTTCTAACTTCCAAGAGCCATTCTCCCTGTCATGCTTTACCCATCCAGGTGTTACTGGCATGAGCTACACATAAGCATAACTTCCTGTGATAGCAGATTCAAAGATTTCTGGTTATAGGGCAGGGTCCTGGGCCAGAACTGCAGGTCTTAAGCCAGAATCGAGTTAACCTAGATCAGTGTGCTAGGCCTCCAGGGAGTCTGGAGGAGCGTGACATGGCTGGATGGTTGGCCCACCCTCTCCCTAGGAACCAGGGTGGGTCGGGCTTGCAGCAGGGCCTGCCCCTCTCACTATGGGACCAGCGACTCACTGGGAGCCCCGTGGGAGAATCCTACCCTCAGGAACAGTGGGAATCAGCATTGCCCACTGACCAACCCTCACAACATACCAGCCCCTGCTGGCAGGTGACTCGGAGAGGAAAACTTCAGGCCAGGCCCTTGGTGGGGGCTCAGTCCCAGGCAAAGGGAAACTTGGGTCCATCCCAGTCACACCAGCCAAGCTGAAGGAGTCCCCCTTGGCCTAAACACACAGCCTCAAGCAGAGCCAGAGCCCAAGCCGTTATTTCCCTCCTTCCGGGTACAACAGCTCTACCCATAGTGACTCCACCCCTCGATTACTAGGACCCTGAGCTTAAACTGAGCTTATTTGCCCAAGTGTAAAATTGAGAGGGCCATGAATCTGACCGTACAGCACTGCAAGAGGGTGAAACAAGATGCTGACCAGAGAATCCTGACCAGGAGACCTGGACACAGATGTTCCTACAAGTCACCCCAAGGCTCGGTGAGGGTCACTAACCTTCAGAGCACATTTCTGCCCGGTGCGCCGATGGAAGCATTCCAGCACCTTGCCGTTGACACCCAGACCCAGTACCTGCTTGGACAACTGGTAGTCATCGGTCACTGCGTACTTCTTGGGCTCCCGCCGAACCCCAAGGGCCGGAGCACTGCCCACGCCAGATTCGCTGAGGGCCCCAGGTGGGAGGGCAGGGCCGCCCTGCTCCTCTGCGGTCTGGCCATCCATGGCCAGCGCAGGGCGCTCAGAAGCGCACCCAGCCTGGCGCGTCCCGGGCACCTGGGGAAAGGGAAAGAATGACTAACTCCTGGGATTTCCCAGCACACTCGGCCTCGGAGCCCTTGAGTTAGACTGGGTGCGGGCTTGGGACAAGCTTGGGGTGCGACGAGCCGCCCTAGAGAAGGAAGAGCAACCAGTGGTGGTGGCCCACAGCCTAGCACGTGTCAAGGGAAAGCCCAGGCGAGTGGCCGCGAGGTCCTGAGACAGTGCAGAACGGAGGCTCGGGAGTATGCACCTGGCGAGGACGCACCTGGTGGCGCGCGGGAGAAAGGGACCGAGGCAGCAGGCGCGGGAGCTGGAGCAGGCGGCCAGGCGGCCTGGGCCGAGACTCTCGCCGCCTAGCCCGGCCCACGTGACACCCCAACCGCGCGTCACTCGGACTTGGGGCCCCGCTAAGTCTGCCTTAAAGGGCCAGGCGGGCTGGGACTGGGGCTGGTGGAGACTTCGCAGGACAACATAGGGGTGTGGCTTCCTAAGGGGAGGCGGTTACCTTCCTGGATTCCGGGGACGAGCGAGAGGACTCCTGCTCGTGGGATGCCTTCCTGGACTTTAACTAGAAGGTGAGAGAGCAAGATGTCCTTTTGCTCTTGAAGCTTCCACCGGAGCTGTAGTCTCTCTGTGCGCTGCCGGACAGCACTCCAGAGTAGCAGCCAAGCTGCGGGCTACACTGCTGGTGGTTTGCTGTTCCCACACCCTTCCTCTCCGCTAGCACTGGGAATGGAGCGCTGGTCCTTCTCTACGTCACCCAGACTGTTTTTTAGAAGGTCCTCCGAGGTCGCTAAGTTGCTTAGGCTGGATTCAAACTTGTGCTCCTTCTGTCTAAGACTACTAGCATGCTTCCAAATTGTTCATTTTTGCCAGCATGCCTAGGACAGAGGCATCTCATCTGTGACTCTCCAGTCCCTGATGGCCCTACCTGTGTCTTGTACTCATATCCAGGGCTCACTTTTTCCTTTGGTTATACAGTGCTCTTGGTCCAGGAATCCTGATTTTCTGTTTGTCTGGATTCATCAACTTTTCACCTTATGGTTTGGGCTTTTGTTATTTAAGTCTCCTCCTGGCCAGGCACAGTGGCATGAACCTATAACCCCAGCAGTTTTGGAAGCTGAGTCAGGAGGATCGCAAGTTTAAATCCCTCCTGGAAAATTTGTATTTTGTCTCAAAATTTAAAAATAAAAATAAAAATTCACTTTTAACTCTGCCTTGGGTTCAACCCCTTGTAATGCAAAAATCAAACCCCAGTGGCATGTTTTCTATTAGCTGTGCAGTTTGTCTCTCTACTTTAGGCATCTGCTTCATTCTGATCTCATGTTTGCCTCTTGTACATATTTTGAGCCAGTTTTCCCAACACAGTCTCTTATTTTCCAAAGGAAATGAAATCTGAAAGATTCTTGACAGATGGCCCTCTGTAGGTACTGTGAACGCTCTGGTGGGAGCAGGATCTGCGCAGGGCTCTGCTGCCATCTTCAGGCTGTACTTAGAGCTGCAGGAACTGCAACCTTGATCCATCCAAATGAATCTCGAGGCTATTCTCTTGGCTTCCAAGTTGAAGACCGTGGAGACCTTTCCCACCACGTTCTGAGTGCCTGGGCTGCAGATCCAGCCTCCTTCAAGGGGAAACTCCTGAAAGCTGGAATCTGGTGCCTTCCCCATTCCTGGTGACAGTCTGTGAGGATTGAATAATTGAGTGAAGGGGGTTACACTATTGATGAGTATCTTGTGTGCAAGTGCTGAACTGGGACAGGGCTTGGTGCTCTTGCCCTGTCTACTACAGGTGACTTTATTTTTTTTAAGGAAGGAAAGGTGTATTGAGCTCACGGTTAGTGGAGGTTTCAGTCCATACTCAGCTGGTTCCAAGGCAGGGTAGGTGGAACATGGCAGACAGCAGCAGTTTCTATGCGGTAGAAAGAAGCAAGAGCAAAGGAGGGAGCAGCAGCTGTGGCTTCTAGCAAGGCTCCTCCCCCTCCTTACATTGTAATGCAGATTACCAGGCCTGTAGCAGGGGTAGCACTCACGCCCCCAGTCCCAGCACTGGATTATGAGTTCATCACAAACTCTAGAAGCCACCCCACTGACTGCACCAGGCTTTGAGGGGTACCTAGGTACAAAGCACACCACAAGGTTTCTAACTTTCTTGCTGGAGATGTAGCTTTGCCAAATGCAGCTATTTTCTCTTATTTGGTGCTGGACCATGGCCTCCAGGTGTAAGTCTGTACAAAAATATCCCATTACCATTTTTCCCTTATACTTTACACTATTTCCCCTTGTCTTCCTATACCTTTAAAAACTATAATCTTCCTTTCAACCTTTTACATTTATATGGCTGGGGTTGGAGACTATATCCTTTTTATTCTCTTGGCGTTGGATATTTGGTGGTTGAAGGGCAGAGAAGAGGTGGCCCTGGGTGGTTGGTACTAGGTGGACACGCACATCTGAGCTTCACTTGATGTTCTAAGAGCAGGTTGTCCTCTGCCCCTCGTGCTGGTTGTATGCTGCTCTTCTTTCCCTCACTTCTGTATCAAAATTATTTTTATTTAAATGCCAACTTCCAATCATACTATTGTTCTCTGAGAAATCATGTTTTGTGTAAAATCTTACTTTTATTTTGAGATAATTGTAGATGTGACACATCATGTAGAAAATCGCGGAGAAGCGAGGGACCTGGACTCCTCCTTCTCCTGTGACACCCTGAGGCCCGCAGGCCTGCAGGCTTCCAGGCGCTGACTGGGCTCAGGGCTCAGGGCTCAGGGTGACTGCGTCACACTTCCTCTCCTGCGGCATGCCCTGGGCAGGAGGTCACGACGCAGAACTAGGCAGGGCGCTGGCCTTGGGGCTGGCTTGGGAGCAGGGTCCGCGGGCCGCTCTCAGCGGGCTGGCCTGGCTGCTGTGGTCTGCCCAGTGAGGCGTGCAGATGCTTGGCAGAGCGGGAAGCCTCTTTTCTGTAGCTTTCCTGCTGAAGGGTGTGTGCATGAGGCTGAGGAGAAGGCTCCCGAGGACCTGCACGTAGTGTGTGGGATGAATCTGTGGTCCTGTAACATCAAAAGGTAGAGGTACAATTGCAGAATCTATGATAGCTGCGTGTTCAAAGCAACTTCCCAGTCATTTATCCAGAGTAGCTGTAACATTCAACGAGCCCATCATCGGAATATTGCTGGCCCGCCTCTTCTGCTCTCTTATGAGCATTCACACACATGCGTGCATGTGTTTTTCCTCATGTACATGCATTTCTCATGTGTGTATTTGGCTGTTTTGCTTTCTTTTTTATTAATTTTATTGAAAAAATTGCAATGAGACAGCTTCAAA
This sequence comes from Ctenomys sociabilis, assembly GCA_004027165.1. NCBI lineage: Eukaryota > Metazoa > Chordata > Mammalia > Rodentia > Ctenomyidae > Ctenomys > Ctenomys sociabilis. The sequence goes on along the minus strand of PVKA01003951.1, from coordinate 78,032 downwards.
ACAGGTTGGTAGGAGAGTTACAACAATTAATACATTGCATATTGTTGTCTTTGCAGTAGTCATTCATAGCACGGGATGCAGACATGATATCCTGTCCTAACACTATTAGTACAAATCTTTCTTCTCATTGAATTAATTAGATATAGCTATATATTTATCCTATTTTATATATACAGATACAAAATTGCCCTTCATTTATATCTCCTTTTTTTGTTTAGTTTTGTCAGAGATGGGTATTCCATTGCCATCCAAATATTGTAGGTGCATGAATTCAGCAAAATATTCCAATATAGTCCAGTAGTCCACAATAGTAGTGGGTTATCCACAGGACTGGCAAAGAAGCTGCTGACTTGAGCCTTCCACAGCTCAGGATATTAACATGGCTTCGCTTTTCATACCTCGTTTCTATACTTTTCTGCTGAATGGTTAAGACCAAGATAAAGCAAGACCTATATAATAAGAAATGTAACTTTTGTATCTGACAAGGTCAGTCAAGTCCCCTCAGGATTTATCCCAAAACCCTGTACCTACAGTTGACTTTAAAGCCAGCAGCATTCAATGAAGCAAGAGTGCCCAAACAATAGGCTTAACTAACCATACTGAACACTTTCTGCTGGCCAAATGCTAAATAGGTATCTCCCCCCCCAAAAAAAGAATAGGTATCTCCCCAAACACCACAACTTTACCAAGAACAGAAGAGGAAGGGAAACCCATACTTCAGCCACACAGGAGATATCATTTCAGGGGGCGAGCAAGTCAGAAGTCAGCATCCATCATGCAGAGCCTATATTCCAACCCCAAAACCCAACCTCAGGCCTGGGCTCTTACCCTCAAATCAGTCTCTTGTGTTTATGTTAGAAAGCATGGCAATAGAGATTAAAGCCAGAGCCTCTGCACTAAACTACATCCCCAGCCCTATTTTTTTACCATTTATTTTAAGACAGGGTCTTGCTAATCTGCCCAAGCTGGCTTTGACCTTGTGATTCTTCTAGCTCATCTTTCTATGCACCCAGGATCACAGGCTTGCAGAATCACACTTGAGCTCTGGCCACTATTAGTAGTTCTCCCTGCCTCCCCTACACAGCCAAATATGCAAGCATACTCTTACACATGCACACATGCATATAACATGTGCACAGAGACACTTACACATGGGCATATGTATGCATAGACAAATGTGCACACTACATGCACATACACACAGATGTACATGTCCACCACACATGTTTATAACCAGCTGACCCAGGACCAATATCTCTTAGCCCCATATAAGAATCAGACCCAAGGTGTCAGACCCTCGAAGAAAACCCCGTGATCCAGAATCTTCTGAAGGGAGGCTGAATTGGGTCCCACAAGAGAGCAGAGAGGGCAGATGCTGGCTCCTTGCCCCACCAAAAACCTCTCAGCAGAGCTATCTTCTTTAAAATGCAGTTAGATTACAGTTCTCTAAAAAAAATTTATAATTGTGTACTTTAATCTTCTGTGGTTTTTGCCAAAATTTTAATCACATAAGTAAAACTTGTTTGTTATAATTAACTCAAACCACACATGTGATGATTAAGCTTAATTATCAATTCCATTGGCTTCGCAGCCAGCTAAAGCATTAGTGAAGTGCACTTCTGAACGTGTCTAGGTATCTTACTTACTTGTTTTTCACTGCCTTACACCTAAAATTAAAGGTGGCAAGGTTTATTGTAGTTCAAAGTTTGTACAGGCTTCAGTTTATGGTCATTTGGCTCTGAGGCAGAGCAGGCTGGCAGAGTGGCATGGCAGAGGAAAAACAGTCCATGTCAGGGCAGGCAAAAAGAAAATCAGCTAACCTGCCTTCTACCTTTCCCTGTACAGTCTCTCTAGGCTACAAGCATTTTGGTTGGTGTGACCCATACCCACCATGGGCTTCCTGTCATACCTACCCAGAACTATACTAAATCAATCAGTGGACTGGTCCACTTATCATACATCCTTAATTCAGTATCACACATCCATGATCCAGCCACCTCCTAAAATGCCCTCCTATGAGGGTGTGAGGCTTGGGGGGTTATCCAGATACAAGCCACAACAGTGGGGCATGGAGGCATGACCTTGGGGTCTTTATAGTCTCTGGTCCCTTATTTTATGCCACTGTTCCCCTGATCTGCTTCCTGGCTGCCAAACTGAGCAGCTTTGCTCCACCAGCCAACGATGCACTGAATCATCTGAAACCATGAGCTAAATATACCCTCCTCCTTAAATTATGAGAACAGGTATTTTATTCAGCAATAGGAAAGCTGGCTGTTACAAACAGAAAGGGTTAAAGATAAGCAGTGGTGATGCCTAACCCCTCCCAGTGCCACTCATCCTTACACACACACATTCCCCACATGGGCTCATTACAGGAAAATATTTTACAACTGCTCACTTAACTTAGGAGTCAGAATATGTAGTTTCTTCTCAGTGCTCATGTTCCAGCAATCACTCGCCACATTTCCTTTTACATTGATGGGAGGGTTCAGTATTTAGAATGGTTGTGTTGAAGGTGACAGAGCCCCTGCAATAGCTTACAGTGACCAAAGTAAATGAGTACCTGAGGGAGGGGGGCAGTCAACATACACGTGGACTACCCTTGGAAGAGAGAAAGGATACTTATGGTGGGCAATTAAGAGACCAAATCAGCCAGGTGGTGAAGAAGGCATTGTTGTATACTCTTGGGTCCTGTCCTGGGAAGAAAGGGCAGGGGGAGCCTGAAGCATGAAATCATGGGCGAGTGGTAGGAATATGCTAGAAAGGACCCTCGAGATGTAGCCAGGAGGAACACCACTGGGTGGCAGTGTGGGCCCAGAGGAGAAAGGGTCAGAGGCTCACAGGGAGCAGATGGGGTAGGAGAGGAAAGGAGCTGGCCAGAGGGACCCACAAGGCTTGAGACAAACACCTGTAGTCCAATAGGAAACACCACTTTCACAGCATGGTGGTAAGGACGAGACAGTGACATCAACCTCACAAAAGATGATTAGAGGGCCAAAACCTCTAGGGCCCTTTACGCGCAGAGCAGCCTAATCACTGATCTCTGTAGAGAGTGCCTTCAAGGGGACCCCCATGCTGCTCTGCTATTCACTGGCCTGGGGATAAAGAAGCTTGGCTGCAGAGTTTATGTTTGGATCCTGAAAGATATCTAAATCAGCAGGTCACAAACACCTACAGAAAAAGTAGGAGGAAGAATATAGGGCTTTAGCTCCACCCTACTACTTGCAAGTTATGAAATTTAGGGTACAGATGTGGAGGTCAAAGTGGGAACAGATGAGGGTGACATGAGCGGGACTTGAAGTAGGAAACACAGCTGCCAAAGTGTTTGAATCCATGGGCAAGTTTGGCCTGGCCTTAGCTGTGGCAGGAGGCAGGAGGCAGAGTGAACCCTGCCTTATATAATGTAAATGCTGGGCACAGAGCCGTTATCTTTGACTGATTCCATGGAGTACAGGATGTCATGGTAGGGGAAGGCACTTGCCTTCTCATCCCATGGGCACAGAAACCAGTGATCTTTGACTGCCGCTCTCGACGCCGTAAAATGCTGGTCATCACTGGCAGCAAAGACTTGCAGATTGTCAGCATCACCCTGCACATCCTCTTCTGGCCTGTTCAGCCAGCTGCCCACATCTTCGCCAGCATTAGCGAGGACTACAACAAGCCATGCTGCCATCCATCACCACTGAGATCCTCAAGTCCATGGTGCCCGCTTCGACATCGGCAAGCTGATCACCCAGAGAGAGCTGGTCTCCCAGGCAGGTGAGCGATGGCCTCATGGAGCGAGTGGCCACATTTGGTCTCATCCTTGTCAACATGTCCTTGATGAATCTGACCTTCAGGAAGGAGTTCACAGAAGCCAAACAGGAGACTCAGCAGGAAGCAGAGAGGCAGGGCCAGATCATGGTGGGAAAGGCCAAGGAGCAGAAGGCAGCCATCATCTCCATCTACTCCACAAAGGCTGACTCTAAGGAGGCCAAGCTGATTGCCAACTCACTGGCCACCGTGGGCTATGGCCTGATTGAGCTGTGCAAGCTGGAAGCCACTGAGGACATCACTTACCAGCTGTTTTGCTCACACAACATCACCTACCTGCTGGCAGGGAAGTCAGGGCTCCTGCAGCTGCTGCAGTGAGCCTGCTATGGACCCCTCAGCTGGCTGTGCCCCGAATGCCTGCACACACAGTGACTTTTTCTATCCCACCCCAGAAATGAGTCGCTGTGACATTTCATGATTGAGCTAGAGTGACGGAAACAAAAACAAAATCACTTCTGCCCTCCAATTCTCCAGTGAAGTTCTTTCATTCTTCCCATACCTATCTATTTTTGAATCCACCTCTCTACCAGAAGTTGTCACATGACTCCAAAGAACAGCTCCAGCCTGCAGGCGCCCCCAGCCTGGGCCCTGCAATGGGCAGGTTAAAGGCCAGGCAGTATGGCAAGGAATGGGAGTGCACTGCTGGCCTTCCCAGGAGAGTGGAGCCTCTTCCCTGTCCTTTAGTGACAATTCAAGGACCGCTGGGAGTTCACTGTAATGGGGCCCTACAGATGTGCAGGAATCTGCCCCTGAGGAGGTAGGTGGGCCTTGCCTTGCTGTCCCCCAGGGTTCTAGAACCAGGATGGACCTGGATAGTGAGGGGAGAAGAGTCGTGGCCCAGATACATCTTGCTGGAGACTTTCGGTCCCAGTGACTGGTGTAACTGCAGCTTGAAGGATCCTTGCCTGACAAAGACGAGCATCTCGCATTTCGCTCTTATCCAGGCTGCATCAGGCTCAAGGAATCAATCATGGGAAGAAAATAAATGTGTGTAAACCACACTGTCAATGGTCTTAGGGGTAAAGATCTCAGGATTTGGTTCCATAAAGACCCAGGTTCAAAGTTAGTTTGCTGAGCTATCTTGCCAGCCCTCAGAGCTCTAAGTACCTGCCTAGGCAAGCACAGGGATCAGAATTCGATCTCCTCTCATGCTGGCCCCACCCTTGGGCATCCTGAGCTGGCCACAGAGACCAAGCATGGTGATGCATGCCTATAATCCCAGTGCTAGGGAGGCTGAAAACAGGAGTATCACTACAAGTCTGAGCTGAGAGGTAGTGAGACCCTGTACCAAGTACATATAAAAAATAAAAATGAAGTAAGAGCTCTTGGAGTTGCAGATGTGGTGGCTCTGTGGTGAGAGTGTTGCTGTAGCATACACAACACTCACAGCTTTTTAAAAAAAACTGTAGCCCTGTTACATGGCATCAGTGAAACTACTTCATCTTCATAGTAATAGCACAGTAACTATTCCTTATTAGAGATAGAAGCCCACACAGGAGCCCCATAGTAGGCTCTCTAAGCTACCGTAGTCCTCCAAGTGAGTGATGAGGTATCCCTCCTATCCTACTCCTATCCCAAGAAACTGTCCTCTCTGGCTTATTTAGGAGGAGCTGACAGAACTACTGAAGTCTGGCTTCCCTTCAGAAAAGTCACAGAGAAGCAGTCTCCTGGAGTCATTCCATAATAACCAATTTTTTTTTTTTTTTTTTTTTTTTTTTTTTTTTTTTTTTTTTTTTTTTTTTTTTTTTTTTTTTTTTTTTTTTTTTTTTTTTTTTGTTACACAGGTCTTCACTTTCAGATCTCCTTGTCCTCTGCTCCATCCTGGTCAGGGCACCTCAGGCCTTGTCTACCCTAAGGAAAGCCCTGGTTCTGTTATTCATGCCTCCTAAACACTGCTACTTCCTGGGGGGTTTTTTTGAGAATTCTGGGGGCACACAATAGGCAATGAGGGAGTGAGAGCGAAGAGGTCCTAGTGACTTCCAAATCTCATCTCCCCTAGTCCTTCCGGCCCAAAGGTTAGGTTAGAAGTCCTATGGTCCCTCAACATGCTCCCTGGTGAGTCATGAACTGAAAAGGTGGAGGGGATTAGGGCAGACTTCAGAGAAAACTCTGGACCCACCATTTCCCAGCAAGGCATTTCATTCCCCAGGGCTCTACATGTTTGTAGAATGGGAGTAATGCCATTTTTTGAGGATCAAATATAGCATTGATGGGAGCAGAGTCCCCCACCTCCATCCTATCCCCCAAATTATAGGTCTTTCTCCCAACATTTTCTGTGGGCTCACCAATTCAGAGAATAAATTATTCGGAGGCTGACTGTCCCTATTTACCTCAAGTCACTTTCCTGATTAATTGAACTGGCAGCCTAATTCTCTCCTCTTTCAAAACAACAACAAAATTCTTGCTTGGATCCTTTCGTGGTGGCTGCGGGTCCCGATGACCTGTTCATTTCTGGGAGCGGCTTCTGCCCTCTGCCCTCTGCTCCTCTCCAGTGTCCTCCTCTTCCACCTCCTCCTCTGGAATCCACCCCAGCCTCTACAAGCCCACACAGTCCTAGGGTCCAGGCGCGGACCAATAGCGCCTATAAACCGGACAGACCTCCTGGGAGAAGGTAGCAAGAAGGGACAAGCCCGGGACACCGCTTATGCGCTGGCAATAGTTCAGGAGAAATGATAAGGCCCATCCTCAATTAGGCGGAATACCGAAGGCAATCAGGGTCGGGATGCAGGAGCCTCGGGCCCTGCCAGGGCCTCCTTCACTCGGGTCTTCCCGGGTTGGTCTCTTAGTCCTGCCCTGAGGGCGCGTAGTCCTGGGTCCACGCGCTGCCATTGGCCCTCCCGCCACTAGGCTCCACCTCCTTTCCTGCGATTGGTCGGCTCTAGGAGCCCCGCCCCGTTTTCCTGGAAAGTTCTTGGAAAGGTGTCAAAGGTGTTTCCTTTCACCCAGGCCCAGTCGCCCGGCAGACGCCCCCAGCACTCTGCGCCCTCCTCTGCCCCGCCAAACGGCCTGCAGTTCTAGGAAGACTTGGCTTCCGGGAAGGGCTGGAACGGGGCGGGCAGAAGATAAGCGGCGGCTCGCCCCGCCCCAGCGGCCCGCCCCCATCCTTGGCCCTCTGCACCTCTCCTCTCAGTCCCCGCCCGCCGCAGTGCGCCCCAGGACCCTGATCTGCTTGCTCTGTGCCCATTGCCCACTCTGCCGCCGTCCCGCCGAGCCCTCGAGAGCCGCTGCTTCTCCGGGACATGGTCCTCTGCGTCCACGGGTAAGCGCAGCGCTCCGGGCGCACCGGGGAGGACAGGCTGCGTGCCAACTGCCAGGCTTTAGGAGGGCTGGGCGGGCTGAAGGTGACGGAGGATATAGACCTCCTGGGTGCGGCACTCTGTGGGCTTCGGACAGCTCCTCACAGACACGCACTGTGGGTAGAAAAACGAGGAATTCGCCGGCGGCGAGGGAAGAAATGTAGGATGGAATCCCCCTTGGTTGACACTAGGAGATGGATGCCTATGGCGTGGTGTCCCCCAGGACCCAGAGCCTCTCTCTCTAGCCTGCTGACTGTCCTAACTACTAGTGACCTTGGGTCAGCTTCTGCCCTTTTCTGTCCAAATGTCCATTCCCCTGCCACAGCTAGTAGTCAGGCTCCTCCTCAGAGGCCAGCTTGAGATCCTTGCCTCTCCCCAGCTCTTAGGAGCAAATTGCCTCACCCCTCTTCTCAGCCCAAAGTGATAGAGACTTTGGCTTCTTCCTCCCCTGCTCCCCAGAGGATCTGGAGGACAGTGTGAATGGGAGTGCTGATAGCTCAGAGCCTTGGCCTCAGTGGAACCTCCTTGCACACCTGCACTCCTTGGACCTCAATATATCCCTCTCAAAGTCCGATGCTATATTTCCCTAAGGGATTAATGGACACTTGATACCCAGTCAATTAAATTCAGATGTGTGTCTGACATACAGGTGGATAACCAGAACACCTGGACCCATCCCTTCCCCAAAATATTGCTTTTAAAAGTCATAGATAAGCCAAGTTTGGCCCATGTTGTACCCACATTAAAACTTTGCTGTATAAATTATCCCTGACAAATGGCCTCAGTGGCAACCCATAGGACCCCCCCCTCCGTCCCTCATGAGCTATTTGTATTCTTCACTAGCTACTCATAAAAAGTCATACTCTCCTCTGATCTGAAGCTCCAAGAAGTATGCATCACATACCCAGGAAGAGCTGGGTGGCCCAGTGGCAGCTATTATCAGAACTAGCACAGACACAGTGCCAAGTGAGGGAGAATGGAAGACAGGGCCAGACTAGTGTCCCTTGCTCTACCTTGTCCTTGGACCAGGGAAGAGGATATGGAAGTGCTGGAAAGATTACTTCTCCTTATTGTCTCCAGTATGTTCCTCTTCTGAATTTCCTTCCCTATTACCTACTGCCTCAGGTGCCCCCACAATTTCACAGCCTCTTTCACATGTCCCTAGTTGAGGGCCCCAATGCCCTCAGGACATTTGAAGAGCAAGATCTTTAATAGCTCCTTGAACGCACATGCACGCACGCGCGCGCGCGCACACACACACACACACACACACACACACACACACACACACACGGTCCAAGTGGTACCAGCCTAGAGTTGAAGGCAGAGATTCCCAACCTTCTGCTGAATACCCCACCCTTGGCTGAGTTCACACCCCTGGCATGTGTCCTCAGGCAGGACTCACTGGCTGTGCTCCAAGGCAGGAACACATATACACTGATCCCCACCCTACCATAATGACACAGCCGTGGACACACCCCTGCCCAGATATGCAGTCACTCCAGCCTTTGGAGACCAGTGCAGCCTTTCCACACCCAGATACACATCAGCCCCAGAGCTTCCACACCCACACAAGGGAAGCTGCCAAAGTTCTGCCAAGCAGTCTGATCTCATCCTCAGAAGTTCTGGCCTAACGAGCTAGCTACCCACATGCTTCCAGAAGGTGTGTGAACCAAGATCTGGACCCCAAGAAGGCAGGTTACCTCAAAATTCTGCCTCCAGCTCCCCAGGCAGGATTCCAGAGTGACCACAGTATAATCAGGGTATATGTGGAAAAATACTTTGCAACCATAGTGGGTCAGAGTAGTGTGTTCCCCTCACGTGAGAGATCCTAGGGCCATGACCTCCTAAGGGTCAACTAGATTTTCAGGTCCAGCTTCTTTGCCTGCTGTCAGCCTCTGCCCATGTCACAAGCAGTATCTGACACTGTATGTTTAGGTTGCCATCTCTGCCTACAGTGCTTTCCCTTGACTCCTGCATCAGCTCAGGAGCAGACAGACCTTGACTTCCAAATGACCCTGTGCTTTTATGGCTTGGGTTATAATTATTATGAGTGCCACTTTCCCCAGCGAGTGCGGGCTGAACCCCTGATTTTATTCTCTCATGATCCTAAGGCTGAACAAGTTCTAGACCAAAAACTGAGGCCTGGGGTTAAATTCTGTTGAGACTGAAGAAGGACCAGCTGTCTGTTCCTCGGGAAGCTGTCCAGGTCCCTGCCAAAGCCCAGGATCACCAAACTGCATGGGCTTCCCCAAGAGGAAGCTTTTCGCCAGCTCAGTTGAACTCCAATCATTTAAGGATGCAATATTGGCAAACCCCTCATTGCAGACCCCTCACTGGTAAAAGGAGAACTGATCACTGGGGAGAGGCAAGCTATACAGAAGACAGTAGAGCCTAGTGGGACTACCTTACCAAGACAGTTTGTTGAGTACTCTGCCCTTTGATGGGAGCTCATGTTTGTGGGAAGTGAGGTCTTCAGACCTTCTTCTCAGGTCTTCAGAGGCAGCTGCCTACTCCTAACTCTGAGCTGGGAGAAATAGAAGCCACGGTGGAAGCCCAACCTGTGTGAATAGGGAGTTGTTTCAGCTTTGAAGTCCTAGCCAATATAGACCTAGGTCCTACTGACTGACGTAACCCATCTGGGTGTGGGAAAGCAGCTGGCAACCTCAGGCTTCCTATAGTAATCTTGGGGCCTCCCTAGCAGATCCCACACATGTCTGTCCTATGGCTCAATCAGGACCAAGGTCATCTGGTTAGCCTGTATCAGCCAGAAGAGCACACATGTAGGGCAAGTTGGCAGTGGTTTCTATCACTGTAGTGAAGATACTAGAAATACTTACAGGAAGGATCTGTTTGGAATAGATCCAAAAAAAAAAAAAAAAAGAGAGAGAGATTACTTAGCCTTTAATAAGCAGAAACAATCAAGGAGATTTCTCTAGAAATGGGATAAGCATTGGAGCCTCTGCTCATTGCCAGTCCTCCCCCTTTCAGATCTAGTCCTTTGCTGACTGTGAAGCAGATTGGGCAGCGGCCACTGTGGTCCCAGAGCCTAGAGCTGTCAGGGCGAGCCATGCAGCCTTTGCCTGCTGGGGTCTTCCTGGAAGAGGTGGCAGAAGAGACCCCTATCCAACCAGAGAGTCAGCCAAAGGTGCTGGATCCTGAAGAGGATCTGCTGTGCATAGCCAAGACTTTCAACTATCTTCGAGAATCTGGTAAGAGACAGGTCTTATCCTGGGAAATCTGCTGCAGGGAGGTTAGCTTTGTTGAGTCTGATTTGGGAGATATGGCCCTCGCTTTCTGGGAGAGTCTGATGGGAAAGGTACAACCCTGTCCTTTGAAGTATGAAGAGAAAGACTCCGCACTGGTGTGCCCTGGGTTAGTACCCCTAGATGATTTGGCTCTTTCTTCACTAGGCTGGTACTGGGGCTCCATTACAGCCAGTGAGGCCCGGCAACACCTGCAGAAGATGCCAGAGGGCACATTCCTAGTACGAGACAGTACCCACCCCAGCTACCTGTTCACACTCTCAGTCAAAACGACCCGTGGTCCCACCAATGTGCGCATCGAGTATGCTGACTCCAGCTTCCGCCTGGATTCCAACTGCTTGTCTAGGCCTCGTATCCTGACCTTCCCAGATGTAGTCAGTCTTGTGCAGCACTATGTGGCCTCCTGTGCTGCTGATACCCGGAATGACAGCCCTGATCCTGCTCCTGCCCCAGCTCTGCCCATGCCTAAGGAAGATGTGCCTGGTGACCCAGCACAGCCTGCCTCTGCAGCCACCGCTGTACACCTGAAACTAGTGCAGCCCTTTGTGTGCAGGAACAGTGCCCGCAGCCTACAGCACCTGTGCCGCCTTGTCATCAACCGTCTGGTGACCGATGTGGACTGTCTACCACTGCCCCAGCGCATGGCTGACTACCTCCGACAGTACCCCTTCCAGCTCTGACTGGGCCTGCCATTTTGCCCAGCATCATGCAGCCACATTCTAGAGGGGACACAGGGTCCTGCCGGACTTCAGCCCTGCTATCCCTCCTTCAGTCATTATGGTGCCTAACATGCATCTGGTAGCTGGACCAGGAAAAGCTGACAAGAAGAAGGCATGGGGGTAAAAGGAGGTGTTACCCAGTTTATGGCTCCGTTGTTGTGAGCCAGGTCTCAGAGGATAGGGAGACAGGCAGGACCTGGTCTCACCCTGCAAGCTAGGCCTAGGCCTTCGCTCATCTGCCTGCCCCAGCCTTCTGAATTGTGTAGACTTTCCCAGCCCTGGTTTCTCACTTCGTAGGGTGGGGCAGGCCCCCTGTTTCCAGCCAGCCTCAGTAGCTAGGAAAAGGGTAGCCAGAGGAGCTGAGGTTGATAATTGAAGCCCTCTTATAGAGGATTGGGTCAGGCTGGGGCACAGTTTTACAGTATTTATTTATTTATTCTCATTGGGGTTGATCTCAGTTGATCCATCCTACCTCTCTACCCTGAGCCCGTGGTTGTCCAGAGATAACTCTGCACCAACTTTTCTGGTTCTTCCCCATGGAAGGCCCCATCCTGACATACATTGCTGGGCCCAAGGCAGTCCTAGCTGTCTTGGCATGGCCCCACCTGCGCATGAACGTGTATACTCTCTTCTGTCCCCATCTCTGCATTGAGAGGGCAGAGGAACAGACAAGCAAATGGAGCCAGGGTCTCAGTTCCCGGCAGAACCTGGAGCTCACTCCTTGCGGGGCTGGGCTGGCGCTGCAAAGCAGTGCCCTCTTGGTTTCACAAGCCTAGAATGCCACGTGCTGTGTCAGGAGGGGGCACTGGCTGGAGGGCTACCACACACCCAGGAAGGTGCCTTCATGTGAGAGCTGGGGAGAAATACATAGCTGATAAGATTTATGAAGTATTGTAACACAAAAACAAGTTTGGTAGTCTTTTTCTTCCGCTGATTTTTCTGTAATGATAATAAAATTACACCTTTCATTTATAGAGCCTTCAGTGGGCCTCTTTTGAGCTCTACAGTTTGTCCCCTTTGGTTCTATTATCTTGAGCCTCCATTTCACATGCAGACAAGCCAAGGCCCAGAGACCTTCTGTGTCTGAGCAGTCCCTACAGAGGGACACACTGAGGGGTGGAAAAGTCAAGGAGCAGCTGTTCTCTCTCATTCCCCCTTGTTCAGCTTAAGAAAGTGAAAGACAGGAAGTGAAGCCCATTGGGCTGCTTACCAGGTCACTACAAACTACTGTGGAGTGGGTGGGGAAGGGACATGGCAGAGGAGCCCAGAGGCTGAACTGTGTAAACAGGAAGTACCATTTAGAATGGAGTGGGGACCAGTGGGAGTGTGCTGTGGCCCACCCAGGGAGCAGTGATTCTTCGGAAGCGGGAGCACCAAGGTCAGTCTGGCAGACAAAGTACAGTGAATGCAAAGGCAGCACGACATGACTAGGGCACTGTTTCCCTGATACAAAGAGCCCTGGGCAGAGAGTGTCAAGGTTCTGGCCCGGAACCTTCAACGTTCACTCAGTCTTACATACCAGAAATGGGTGGAAGAGCAATTCAAATGAAAATATCCCCTGGTATTTGATGACTTTGGAACACTTAGGCTGCTGAGATTCTACCATGTCCCGAAATTTTCTGTACCTTGGCGCTGAGATCCTCACGGGAAAGTTCCTTTCAACTTTGTTCATTGCCTTCAGCCTTTATTTTCTAAACATTTCTAATATTTCCATCTTGTTAGCCCTTGGACTATTAGAAGTTACAGATTAGAAGATAGTGCTGATAGGTTGAAAATAGGAAGGACTAAGGAGTGAGGTGTTGGTGGAGAGGAAGCAGAAAAACGATAATAAGAACTGTGAAGGCAGGAATACAGAAATGGTTACTGCAGAGAATACGAAATCCCTGGATAAGAGTGAGCAGGAGATGAGCAAAGGAGGTCGGGCTCTATTTACTGCAAGGGTGCCCTTGCTCAAGGTCCAGCCACGCCCCTCCGCTGTTGCTGGTTACAGCTTACACCCTTGGTTGGCTGTAGGGCCCAACAGTGCCCTTGCTCCAGGATTCAGTGGCCCTCGCAAAAATACCACAGTCTCTCAACCCTGCAACCTGGATCTCAGCCCCTTTGTGGCTCCCCAAAGGGCATAAGATGATCCCTTTTAGCTCCACCCTGAGATCTGAGTCACTTAGTAGGCAGGGAGTGGACATGGAAGGGCCAGAGGCAAGCTATTAGCCACCAGAATGCTTCGGTGAGACAGAAAGCTATGAGGCATGAGGAAGTACAGCAAGCCTCACTGTCCACAGGGGCACAGCTCCAGGAGCTTGTCGGTGCAAGAACAGGGAGAGGAGTTTGCACTTCGTGTATCACTCACCACATAGAGAGGAGTCCAGATGCTACCAGCACCCTGTAGAGGAAGAAACAGGCTCAGTATGGCAAGGGGCTGGCCACGGGAACCTCGACACCATCCAACCCTGGACAGAAATGAGGTGGGAGGACAGACAGCTTGCAGGCAAGTCGCTCTTGGATTCTATCCCCTATCCCCACTCATCACTGCTACCTCAGCTCAAGCCAAAGTCCTGCTCTTTCCCAGGAACCAGCTGCCAGCTTCTTGTGATTCCCTAAATATTTTTGGTTCAGTCTTTTTGTTTGCCTACCAGTAGAGCGAATGACACCTGTCTGGAACAAAGGGGCATAAGATGAGAATAAAAGACAATGGGAGACATGGCCTAGACCCCAAATCCAAGTCTGACACCTACCATAACAGATACTGAAATCCTAGCCAACACAACCAGCTAGTGAAAGGAGTGCACCTAGCTGGCGCCAGCTGGGAGCAAAGGAGTAAGACAACTGGGGAGTGCCCCTCCCCAGCTTGTGTAGGGGTGCACAAGCTCCTCTGACACTACCTGGGCCACCCTCTAGCTCAGCCCTGGGGAGCATAGCAAGGAAGAAGACAGACATAAATGTGCACCTAGGACAAGTTTTGACAGTGTAAAGAAGACAAAGCAGGGGACACACCTGCAGCTGAGAGGGCTGGTGAAAGTGCTGGGCAGGATGGCATTGAACCCAGAGACCTGAGTAAAGAGCAGGAACTGGCCATATAGGCAACTTGGAGAAAAGATACTGCAAAGAGGAGGAACCCCAGGCAGTGCAATGGCTCTGAGACAGAAGCAAACCTGGAAGAGCAAGAGGGGACACTGACATTATCCTAGCACGGTGGAACCCTTTTCAGGGTCTGGTGAGGGTCCTGCTTCTGGAATCACTCCAGAAGTAAGGGATGCACCCAACAGCTTTGGGGGACAGCTGGAAGGAGGCCAGAAAAAAAGGTTGTGAGATAGGGTGGGTGTGGTGAGAAGCACAAGGAGAAAAAGGTGGTCACTCATGCCCCGCTGAGTTCTCCCCAAGCCCTGAACACCAGCAAGGGTTGTCTTTATCTCAGCCTGAGATACAGCTCAGAGAGGGGCAGTAGGAAGGCGGCTCAGGATGATACCACTCCTGAAGGGCAGTCAGGCCTTGAGTCCAGCCCTTGTTTGTGTAACCACTGTTCTGCTCTGCCTTCAGGGTGGTTCGGCTTGCTAGAACTTCAGGACCCACAGGATTCAGTGGGCACGCAGAGTGGTGGGGAGACTCAGAAGGCCTTTGGGGGGGGGGCCCAGGAGGACACCACCAGGTCTCAGAACAGTAGGTTTGGTCACTGACCCAGATGGTGCCCTTCCCTAGACTCACATCTCTCCCTGTAGAAGGACTTGGGGGTGGGGATGCCTCTGAGCTGTCCATGTGTTCTTATCAGTAAAGTTTAATTGGCCAGCCTCCTGCTGGGCACTTTGCCCAGCATCACCAAGTGACCCAATAGTACTTGGGAGACTGGAAACCCACACCTTGCCCAGGCATTCAGTCTACAAGCTGAACTAGGTATGGCATCCTGGCCCTAGAGATCAGGATGTTTGCGAGGCTAAGGTGAGAAAACTGCTTGAGCCCATGAGTTTCAAGGCCAGTTTGAAGCTGAGCATGGTGGTATATACCAGTAATTCCAGCACTCTGGGAAGCTGGGTAAGAGGATCAAAAACTTTGAGCCCAGCCTGGACAATCAAATTTGAGACAGTGTCTCAAAGGGAGTGGAGGAGGATAATCTGCTGACCAAACAAATCTTGTCCAGCCAAGGTCTGGACACAGTCTGAATAGGGCTGGGGCCATGGCTGGGCTGGCACCACTCTCACAGGGAAACTGTCCCACCTGTCGCTGCCCCCAGTGAGCCAGAGGCATAGGGTCCTGCAGTCTGAAGTAAGTCCTGGTGGAGAAGGCAAGAAGGCTTAGAGTCCTTGCATAAGGCATCCTGCTTTTGGACCTCATAAAGCCCTGTTCCTCCAGAGCCTGTGTAGACCTGGGCAGCCCTTTTACACTAACCTGTTAGACCAGTTTTAATCTAAAACAAATTTGAGCTTTGCCAGAAATTCAACCAATGGGCTCCCCACCCTTCCCCAATTCAGCAGAGCTGCATAGCCAGCCAACCAGGGAATCGCTCTAGTAGTCATTCTTGGGCAGCAGGCTGTATCTGAGACTGAGACAGAAGAAGCTCCTGGAGGTTTGCTTCTGGCCAAATTGCAGCCCAGGGGTGGCTGAAGAGTGACTTGGCAGGCTTTGGGGAAGTGTAGAGAAAATGGAAGCTGATAACTCATCATGAGTCCAAGGAGATGCAGAGGCATAGGCCAGGATAGAGGGGCAAAGTGTTTTCATGACACAGGCCTGGTGGGAGCAGGCGGGCCCAGCGTGCACAAGGCAACCTTAAGACTTGAGGACCTTGGGACTACCCCAACCCCCCCCAGACAGTCCTCCGGACTCTTCCATTCTTATGGCCCAGTGTGGTGAATATCCTGGCACCAGAGACACTGTAATGCTGTGGCTAAAAGGGTGTAGTATCCAGAAAATTCTCTCCAGAGACAAAGTCCCACCCCAAGGACTCTACTCTTTCCAGTACCAATGAGCCACTCTCCCTGTTGCCAGAGCTGGACTTCTTCCCCAGAGGTATGTATTTCACTGGACCCTCGAGTTAGGTAAAACTGTGTTCTCAGTGCCTCTCAGCCCCCATCCTGTCCCCCCACCAAGTGCTCCACTTTCCCTGTCCCCACCAGCCCCACCTCTAAGCACATCACAGCACTGCAGTGTGGTGAGTGTGGTGACCTTTCTACTTGGTCAGCATTCCTTTGTTTTTCCTTAGCTCCTTCAGGAGCTGTCAGGTCATTAGGTCCTCAGGAAACTTTCTCCTCAAAATTTAATGGGACACTCCAGGAGACACTTAGAAATGGCTTATTCAGAAAGACATGATCCCCCAGGGCAGTGGGCAGGAAGTGAGCAGTAGGAGTGGCCTCTGTGACTAAGCCCACTGTTAACCTGGCCTGAGGGTGCCTGTGTGTCTCAGCAGGTAACCTGGGGGTGCCTTGTGGAGGTCAGAGAAGGCCTGGCATGAACACCCTGCCCCCACCCTGGTGAGGTGTTTTCTCCCGAAAAGAGTTACAGCAGCTGTGGCTGGAGGCCTCTTCCCAGGAAGAACAGAGTGCCTCTTCCAAGAACTCGGAGGAGGGTGACAGGAGGGAGAGCGGGGGAGTTAATTTTAAACCAAACAGCCTTCAGTGCTTCTCAGGAACTTAGTTGCTCAACATGATCTGACAGGTCCCAGCGGGGGGGAGGCCTGATGCCAGCTCAGAGGTGGTGGGGTAGAGGACACATCCCAGAGGGGAGGCCTGGTGACCTTGACGGGATTTGGGCCCTGTCCTTGCCCACCCACTTGAGTTGTCATTTCCTTACCCCATTGACCCAGCCCAACTTGCTGGGGGGTGTGAAGTGATACAATCTACTCAGTTGTAAGCAGGTGAAATAAAATTATAGTAGGATTAATGATGTAGGTGTCATGCCTGTTCAATGGCTTTAATCCTGACCTGACTGTCCTGTGCCCCTTCCCTGTTCAAAACCTTCCACTGTCCCCTGGCATACCCCTTTAGAGGTTATCTGATGAAAGCCTGCTCTGAGGCCAGGGTGGGATCTGGGCCAGTTTTGCATAGGTACTGGGCTAGTAGGGTGGAGAAGTGGACAGTAGAAAGCAGCAAGCTCAGGGAATGTCTGGGTCAGGAAGTGACTCGCCCTTTTGTGGAGGGAGAGCACATGGGCTTGTCCCCAAGGCTGATTGGGATTAAGGCAGCTTCACCTCACTGATCTGTCTCCAGCCCCCTGTGGTCACCCCTCCTGGCCAGTGGCCTGGGCCCGCATCCCAGCTTCTGGTCCACAAAGTGCCTTCCCTACAGAAGCCCATTCTGAGCCCCACCCCTGCCCCTACCCCAGCCTATTAGACCCTGGCAGCCTGGGAGGGGTTAAGGCCTAGGTTCTAGGAAAGAATCCTGAGCAAATGCTGCCAGGAGCTGCAGTTCTTGGAACCAGCATTGGCAGGCGAGGGGACGCTTCCTGGAATCTACTGGCATTCTGGGGAGAGAGACTCTGAGGACAACCAGTAACTGTGGTAGGGGAATAGGGTGCTGAGGCCTCAGCTTGGGCGTTCACCCCCAGGAAGCTCTCCGTGACTGCAACTGCCTCCTCAGGCTTCCGCTCTTAGGGCTAGGGCTGCTGCGCCACTCTAAGGGCTCCTGCAGGGAGGGCCTGGGCCTGACATAGGCCTTTGTGGTGCTAGTGTCCAGTTTGAGACACAGTATGGGTAGACAAAAATGGAGCACATGTGTCTGTAAGCATCTGTGGGTGTGGGAACATAGGTGGAAGGGGGATATTAGGCATAGCATACTATGGCTAGTAAGCAGCAGGGGTGATGGGCCAAGGATGAACAGCTAGGGGCCAAGGCAGGGCCAACGTGCTGGGCCCTGCTCACCCAGCCCCTCTTGCTGGGAGGCTGGCAGCCTCAGGCTCCTGACACTCCTTCAGACCAGCTTTGTCTTTGCCTTCAGAATCCCATCCCCTAGCAGGAGTATGGGCCTCAGCTTCCACATCAAGCCACCCAACACACTCCTGTGTTCAACACCCAGTCGCACAGCCTTGGACCTGGAGCCTCAAGTTCCACATTGGAGAACAGAGAGGAGAGGCTACAGGTGGGTAGGCACCAGTTCCAGCCCTATCTCCTGAGGAGATTGTGGAGGGTGTGTCCCAGGCATGGGCCTGGGCTGGGGTTTGGCTGCACTGAAAGGGCGTACATGAGTGTTCCCATCACAGGACCCCAGGGTCAGGACTGTCAGAGCAGCAACCATGAAGTCTGGCCAAGACACTGGGGTTGCAGGTTACAATCAGCATGGAGAGAAGTAAGGGTCCCTTCTCTGGCTGAGGTATCTTCCGCAGCCTTTTAACCACTCCAGACCTATTTACTTTCAGAATGGAGAACCCAGCATGGCAGGCAGGGACTGGCCTCTCCACTTACGTATGTCCTTAGGTTGTTCCTTGGCTCACCAAGCACAGCTCCAAGGCTGCTACCCACCCACCCATCCCGTATGCCAGAGAAGAAGCTGGTAGCATTCTCTTGGGACCAGTCTTGGGATGGAAAGGCTGCATCAGGGCCCAGGATACTCATGAAGTGGGGCCTAAGGTGGGGCCTTGGAGCTGTGCACCTCCGACCTTTGTAGGAAGGTAGCAGGGGTGGCCCAGAGAAAGTTCATCGTTGTGCTTATGCTTCGAAGCATGCAGTTCTTTGAGGCTACCTGAGGTGCTAGTAGGAGGAGAAATGCTTCATTTCCTAGAGTCCCTGATGCCTGACCCCATCAGATACTGTTGACTGGCAGTTCAGAGAACCTGAATCACAGAGTCAGCGGCAGTTCCAAAGCTAGGTTACCTTTACTGTGAACAAGCCACGAGCACTGAAACTCAGGTTAGCCCTCTGTAGGGATCATGTTATCAGTTACCTTATGAAATTATTGTAAGGAATACATTGTGGAGTTTGATGCTTTTTTTTTTTTTTTGTCCCGGGATCTCCTCTGTGGATCCCATTCTCAGCCTCCAGTTCCCCCATACCATGAACACATTCTCTGGCTCCTTTTGTAACAAGTACCTGACGCCATGTCTGCTTTTCATTCCCCTGAAGTACAAGCCCTGATGTTTGTGGTGCAGGAAAGAGGACAAATTTAAGTCCTCAGATCATAATATTAAATATTGGAAAATCTTAAACTACATGCCACTAGACTCTGTCAATATATGGTGTGCATATGCCTGAAAGTCAGTAGATATCAAAGATGAATGAATTTAATGTCTTTGCTCACGTCTGGACAATCAGTGATGGGCCCGAGGTTTAAGTAAGAGAATGAAGACATGCCTCATTCAGAAGTTATTTTGTATTTATTCTGTAATACTAATTATTCTTGCCTTTATTCCAATAAAATAATTATATTGTTATAATCAAAATGTTTGTATAATTACTGTTTTCTTGGCAGTAATGATTTACAAAATTAAAATAATATTCAAAAAGCATAAAAATATGTCAGAGTAAATCAAAACATTTAAAAATGTGTTTAAAATTGTTCCCAATATGTTTTGTTTTTTTCTTTTGTGTGTTTATTTTCGCAGCGGCAGGGATCAAACACAGGGCACTTCGCGTGCTTTTCTACTAAAACTACCTCAATCCCCTTTTTGGGGACAGGGTCTCACTACTCTCATACTTCCAACTAGCTGGAATTACAGGTCTGTGCCACCATATCTTGCTCAAAAGTTCTTTTTTAAAAATCAGAATATGGCTGGGGAGATAGCACCGTGGTCTAAGCATCTGCCTGGCAAGCTCAAGGACCCAGGTTTGATTCCCCCAGTACCAAATGCCATGCCAGCCACCAAAATTTGGCATGGTGACACATGCCTGTAATCCTAACACTGTGGAGGCTGAGATAGGAGGATCACTATGAGTCTGAGCTGCATAGCCAGACCCTGTGCAAATAAATAATTTTTAAAAGAAGATTAAAATAATCAAAAGAAGGCTAGATATATGGCTTAGTAATAGCGTGCTTGCCTCGAATGTATACAGTTTGAGTTTGATCCCCAGGACAAGAAAACAAATAAAATTCAAAATTATCCAGTAAAAGCAAGATGAAATAAACTACATGTCATAATAAATTAATGTCAAATTTAATTTAAGACTAAACATTATGGATTGGGGGGCATTTTTTGTTTTGTTTTTTTTGAGACAGAGTCTCACTAAGCAGTTCAAGCTGGCTTTGCATTTGCTTTTGCAGCCCAAGCTGGCCTTAAACTCATAGCAATTCTCCTCCTCAGCCTCAGCCTCCTGAGTGTTGGGATTACAGGTATGTGCCACCATACCTGTGCCATGGTTTGTACAACCAAGCCTGGCCATGGTTTATTTTTGTAGGGACTTGAGCTCTTGGTGTACCCCAGGTAGGAACTGCAGTAAGAATAAGAAAAACACAGAAAAGAGACCATGGCTGGGTTAGGTGAAGATCCTTTCTCTCCTAAGCTGAAGAAAGGAACTATCCAGGAATGGTAAAGTGTTTAATTATACCCTTGAGAGGTTGATATTCATTTTAGCCTCTTTACCCAGCATTCATTTAACAAGTTGCAACAGCTTTGAAGGACCATTTTGTATCTGTATATACAAAATAGTTAGGATAGATATATAGCTACTTTCTCTTAATCCAATGAAAAGAAAGATTTGTACTAATGGTGTTTGGACAGGATATCACGTCTGCATCTTGTGCTATGAATGACTACTACAAAGACAATAAGCAATGTATTAATTGTTGTAACTCTCCTACCAACCTGTTTTGAAAATGTCTCATTGCAATTTTTTCTCAATAAAATTAATTTTAAAAATGGGAAAAAAAGAAAGTTGCAACAGCTTGTTTGCTTGCTTTGAGGAGTGCCCTTGAGAGGGCTTTGTCCTGCAAGCACAAGTACTTTCCAGCTTTAGCTGGTCCCAACAGTCTTTTTGAAACACAGTATCTATCCTGTAGGTGTCTGGCCTTGCACATAGTACCCCATGCTGGTCTCAAGGTAATCCTGCTGTATCAGCTTCCTGAGTATTGAGATTACAGGTGTGTGCCATCATACCTGGCCTTAATTTTACTTAACTTTTTTTTTTTTTTTTTTTTTTTGGTCTTTTTGAGACAGGGTCTCACTATGCAGTTCAGGCTGGCGTTAAGCTCACTTTGTAGCTCAGGCTGGTCTCGAACTCACAGCAATCCTCCTGCCTCAGCCTCCCAAGTGCTAGGATTACAGGCATGCACCACCACACCCGGCTTACTTAACTTTATTTTTAAAATTTATTTATTTATTTATCTATTCATTTGGTGCAGGGTCTTGCTATGCAGCTCAGACTTGTAGTGAGCATCCTGTCTCAGCTTCCCCAGTGCTGGGATTATAGGTGTATGCCAATGCACCCATTTTCAGTAGCCTGCATGGTGCCTCTGGGGCCAGCACAGCATGTGGTACCAGGAACTGAACCCAAGCCCTTGAGCTTGCCAGGCAGGTGCATAGCCCACCATGCTATCTCCCCAGCCCACTTGACTTTAAATCACTTGGTTTTACTGGGAATGTAGCTCAGCATCTGTCCACTACTAAGTGCCTGCCTGGCAAGCACAAGGTCCTGAGTTCAATCCCTAGTACTGCAAAAAAGAAAAAAAAAGTTTATTGATTTTGATTTTTCACAGTGCTAGAGATCGAATCTTGCCTTGCATATCCACTAGGCAAGTGTTCTACTACTAAACTACCCCTCTAGCCCAGAACTATTAAAGTGATAATAAACATTTTCATAGAAATCTTCCCAGTCCATGGCCATATTCCAAGTGAAGGTCAAAGTGGTGTCTAATCTGCAGTCAGCAATAGCATAACCTGCTTGCATATTCCATGGCCTGAACAATGTTATCCTGAGGGTGGGCATTTGAGTTTGTCTCACATTGTGCCAGCAAGGTGTCAAGGCCCCAGTGAAGGTGATGCCCATGTGTTCTTTAATAAATTTGTTGAAAATAGAACCTTCACATGTTTGTGATACACTCTAGATAACATGACCATGAAGATTAGAAGGTGGTAACAATTTCCAACAAATAATATGGGAATAATTTTTTTTTTTTTTTTTTGTGGAACTGGGGATTGAACTCAAGCCCTTGCACTTGCCAGGGAAGCACTTATTAATATGGGCATAATTTTGAAAAAAAAGTCCAACCTTACATGGGCTGCCACAATGACTTCTTAGATTGAATATTCATGTTAAGAACAAGACACTTAGCCGGGCGTGGTGGCGCATGCTTGTAATCCCAGTACTCGGGAGGCTGAGGCAGGAGGATTGTTGTGAGTTCGAGACCAGCCTGAGCTACAAAGTGAGCTTAAAGCCAGCCTGAACTGCATAGCGAGACCCTGTCTCAAAAAAAAAAAAAAAAAAAAAAAAGAACAAGACACTTGGCAGGTGTGGTAGTGGACAGGACTCTAGGATGCTGAGGCAGGAGGATTGCAAGTTTGTGCCCAGCCTGGGCAATTTAATGAGCCCTTGTGTCAAAATAAATAATACAAAAGGTTAGAGATACAGCACAGTGCAAGGGACCGAGGCTTGGTGCTCAGTATAATCAATCAATAGAGATGGGGATGTAGCTCAGTGTGGAGGGCCTGTGTTCAAGAGAGAAAGAGACAGAGAGACAGACAGACAGACAGTGACAGAGACAGACAGACAGACAGACTGTAGAGTTCCTCCCCAACAGGCATGGTTTCCTGGCCTTATTTGCAGGACAGGAAAGAGATTCACCTCAGAAGTCTATGAATGTCCATTTCCTGTTGTCCCCACTTGGGGAGCTTTTTCTCTAGAAGCAGACTCCATGACAAAGATCCAAATGCAAATAGCATTTCAGGTGGTGATGATAAGTCCCAGAGGGTGCTAGGGGACTCCTCCACAGTTCTTCCTCATTTCTGCAGACTGCCAACAGAGGCACTGACTGCCCTTGTGCCCTGCAAGGGCACCCAGGATGATTATTATAGCTAACAACCTTAGATAATACAGGAATCTGTACTTTGCTTCTAAACCAGGAGTTTTGTTCCTCCAACAACTGTGAGTTTTGATAGGCTAGCCTATTAGTTTATAAGACAGATAAAATCTTAGCTTTCCCAAATCTTTTTTGGGGGATAGAGTATGGAAGAAATACGGGGGATCAAGCCCAGGGTCTCACACGCCTCACACATACTCAAGTGCTCTAACACTGAGCTATACCCCTGGACCTTTTTTTAACTTTAGTTTTTGAGCCAGGATATCTTTAAATTGCCCATGCTGGGCTTGAATTTGCGAGCCTTGTGCTTTGGGCTCCTGAGTAGCTGGGATTATGCCTGAGTGTGCCATCACATCTGGCCTCAGACTTTACCAGTAACACAAAGGGCAGAGGAAGTGAGACAGGAAAAGAGAGGAAACCAAAGCAGGTGTGTTGACGAGTATGCTTCTTGTACAAGCACCTGAGGTTCAGTCCTCAAAGGCAAGATGCTATAAAGCACACCTCGCCGTGGGGCAGAAGCCAGAGCACCAGCCACCTACTCTCCTCCTTTGTTGGCTTAGGGAGAGAGCTCCCTGGCGCTTCTAGTCACCAATATGGCTTCTACATCAGGCAAAGCCTCACCGGATCACTGCAACTTCTGTGTGGAACGTTCGTGTGGGAGATGCACACTCCTCGAACCGCACCAAACTGCTCCACGTAAGCAGGCCTCGCGCGAAATACTGCCTATCCCAGTGCCGGTACATTATTCACAAATGTGATTAAATGTCCACCCCACAAGCCAAAGCTGCTCAGTCTTACTTCCTCACCTCTCTCTTCCAGTAGACCAGAATTTCCTTATGGCCAGGAGCTGTTAATTTTTCTTTCACACCCCAGTATTTTGTTATTGTTTTATTTCATTCTGGTTTTCGAGACAGGATCTCACCATGTGGCCCAGGCTGGCCTCAAACTCATGGCGATCTACCTGCCTAGCCACCTGAGTGTTGAGATTACAGGCATGTGCCACCACCACCTGCCATCATTCTGTTGAATGTTGGCCTGACAATCAATGTTGTCATGTTCATGAATGAAAGATACAAGTAAATAAGTTCCAAAAAATAAACAAAATCCTGAGGCCCAGAATTAGGCCAAATCTTTATCTAGAGAAGATCTGTATATGGAAAATTGATAGTAGGTATACTTGATAGGGAGGTGCTAGAAGAATCCCCATGTAAGTGAAAAAGTTGTTACTGTTTTTCAGTATTACAGTGAGTACTTTAGTCAAGCTATAGAAAAAAAATAGATAAGAACTATAAGTATTAGAAAAAGACAAATTTGTCAGTTTTTCAGTGCTAAAATATCAATGTCAGAGATTCTGGAGAAGCAATGACTAACAAATCTTGCAAGGGAAATCAAAAAGGTGGCTTGTTACACTACAAAGTCACATAGATCAACAGCTTGTCCATGTACCATCAAGAACTAGCCAGCTGGGGCCAGGGAGATGGCTCAGTGAAATAAGCATTTCCCTGGCAAGAGCAAGAGCCTGAGTTCAATCACAGGTTCCACAAAAAAAAAAAAAAAAAAAAAAAAAAAAAACTAGCCTGTCAATGTCAGAATAAAGACAGTCATAAAGACAGTCAAACATCAGAGACCAGCAAAGCAGGGCCTGGCATAGCCAGGGGAGAAGGCAAGCCAGGAAAGTGAAAGCCACCTTCCTCTCACCTGAGTTACCCACCAAATCTCCAAAGTTCCCGAGCCAAATGCACTGGGAAAGCCCAAATTCCTTTCCTGACCTG
Source organism: Ctenomys sociabilis (assembly GCA_004027165.1). Classification (NCBI taxonomy): domain Eukaryota; kingdom Metazoa; phylum Chordata; class Mammalia; order Rodentia; family Ctenomyidae; genus Ctenomys; species Ctenomys sociabilis. The sequence continues at coordinate 53,242 of PVKA01003951.1, read as the reverse complement.
GCCCTTTGACGCTACCAGCTGGACAAAAGCTAGCTGTCCTAGAGTATGATGGCTGCATCTGGCCTCCGAGAAGGCAAGGACAGGAGAGGAGCATCAGCTATAGCCCTGGTTGGGATGTCCAGGCACAGCCCGGGCAGGGGCGGGGCGTGGAGGGGAACTGTGAAGGTGTTCTCTCTGCTCCCCCACCCCACCCCAAGAGCAAGTGGAACAGAAGAGCACTGGAAGGAGCAGAGGTGTCTGGGACTTCTTGCTGAGGGGCAGCATCTACCAACCCTAAGGGTTCTCGCCTTTGACCTGCTATCCTCACCTGCCGAACTGGCCCAGCTGGAGGGTGCTCAGGGTATGGAGAAACAGCAACCTCAGAGCTCACCTGGCTTAAGCACAGGCTCTGGGCCTTTTCCAACAGCTGGACACCTCCTCTGCCCTGGGAAGTAAGGTCCTGAGGACTGGTGGTGACTCGGACAGAGGCCGAGGGGCCCACTTTGTGTGCCTGGCAGAGTCTAAAGGACTGGTCTGGTCTGAGTGTCTCCAGCCACCCCAGGCTCAAAGATGCCCCACTCTAAGCCTAGGGAGTGAGGGCTCAGGTATTTCTGGTGGGAAGTCCTGTGGGAGGTGTCACTGAGGCTTAGGAGCACCCTAGATTGGCCCTTAGATGGGTTTCCTAGGAGAATCACCATTCTCATCTCCCAGTGGCAGGTGGGGATGCCAAGGAGATCTTCAGGAGATGTCAAGCTCCAAGCACAAGGCCAAATATATTGGTATGATATTCATCCCCTTCCCAGACCTGCCCCAATTTCATTTGTGACACTAAATAAGTCATAGGCCTCCTGTGGGCTTCAGTTTGCTTTACTATGAAATGAAAGTATGGTGCTTGCACTTCTGTGGGTTCCTGTGACTCACAGGCAGTTACTGGGCCTAAGATAGAACTCTCTTTCTCCCCTTCCTCCTCCCTCTTCTCTCTCCTGACCTGGTTTTCAGGGGCCCCTGGAATCACAGATAAGGCCAGTGTTCAAGTCTCACACCATGGACAGGCATGTATGGGTGGGTGCCTGTATAAAGGCATGTAGGTATCTCTGATGTGCACATGTGATATGGCCTCAGAGGCTAACATCTCCCATGTCTCTTCATCTCAGACCAAAGATTCCCAAAGACCCAGCCACTCATTAGGGGCTGTCAAGAGCAATCTCTGTCCAAGTTCATGAGTTCCCCAAGGGCAGGGCCCCACCTAAGCCATCCTACCTGTCTGGGCTGGATTACTATTTGTGCTCAAAGATGATTATAGGTGAACAATGGGCCTAGGGATAGGAGGGGACATGGAGCAGAAGTGGGCCTTAGTCCCCAAGCTTAGAGAAGCAGTCACAGCCCTTAGCAACTTCAAGTCCCCTTGCAGAGGATACTGGCAAGAAAGGGAGACTTGTCCTAGATGCTGTGTCCTTAGCTGACCCCAAATTCAAGCCCTAAGGGAGACTGAAGTGCTGAGTTCTCAACTGTGACTCAGCGGAAGGAAGACAGATGAGGGAGGTTGGGGGGAATGTGTGATGCTGGCACCTTAAGGGTTTTGCTTCTCATTTCTTTCCTAAGCAAAGCTCTCAGAACTGAAGGTACCCAGAACAAAGAAATTTCAGGCTATTAGGAGCGCTGGGGTCCCCACCCTTCCATCTCAGAAGTTCCACCAGTAGCCTGGAGAAGCCCCTAGCCCATGTCTACTGTTTGGGACTCTTCCCTGCCCCATACCAGGGATTGAGTGCATGGTGAGAAGCAGATGGAGGTTGTGCGCTCCCAGGACTTTTCAGAAGCACATCTCAGATTCAGTTGGTGTGACAGACGCTGTGGGGGACGAGGTGCTAGGAGCCTCCAGGCCCATGGAGAGCCTGGAATAGTCAGGGCAGAATCTGAGAGGGAGTAGTTATGTGTGTGCGTTAGCATTCCCAGGTGCCCAGCCCCACCGTTCTTTCTCTTCTTCTTCCTCTCCTTTTTTCTTTTCCTTCCTTTTATTTTTTTAAAATTTAGAAAAACCCAGAGTCAAATAGGAATAGCATCAAATTCTGAGATTACAGCTTTGCTAAATGAACTTACAATGAGCTTCCTGCCATGCCTGCCAACGAGACCTGGATGGGCTGGAGAAGCACATATATATGAGTTAGGGCCCTTAGTCCTGCGCTACCGTAAATTAAACTGAAACAAACTGCACACTCAGGCAGATGTAAGACTATAACTCTCATCTCAGCCCCTACTTCAAATATCTGTGTTCACTGATGTTAAGAAAGAATTTCAACTGGTAAAGCATGTTTATGCTGCCAAGATACTTTCACCTTTTGAAAAACACGTTTTAGTTTCACAGGAAAACTGGTTTTGAAGACCAAGCTCCATAGCTCAATGGGGCTGGGCCAGGAGAGCTAGACAGAATGAGGAATTTCAGTGCGGGCAGCAGTCGGCACTGTGACCAGTCCTGAGTTCTAGAGTGCCTGCAACAGACTTCTGAGGACATTCTTCTCCCAGGCTGGAGACCTACAACACTTCCCCTGACACAGAAGCTATCTGCACTCCCACAGAGATGGTGACTAACCTCCCTCACTCCTTCATCAGTTGAAAACCAGTCAGGATGTCCCATAGCCTCCTCCATATCCAGGGCACAGGAGAGCCTCATTTCAGTAGCAGCCACCTCTCCTCCTCCATCCCCTAGGGCACTGCCTGACCCTTTTGCTGTGGACACCCAGGTAAAGAGGAAGCTCACCCATGGCCTGGTATTTTTTATTTGATTTGCTACTTCTCCCATTGTCTGGAAGCCCGTTGTCAACCCTAGGACACTACAATAAGCTGCTGGGCCCCACAAAGTGCTGAAACCCTGGGCTGCAGGTAGCCTTGGTGAGCCATTCCAGTCCCCTCTGGTCTAGCTTCCGGAGGACTAGGATCAACCTGCCTTATAGGATGTCAGGAGGGTGGAATGGGGTATCCCCAGATGTGCTTGCTCCAGAGTGTACCACTCAAGCTCGCTATTTTACCCTCTGCTTAATGTTGTTTCCCTGGAGCCTGCCACAGAAGAGCCTGCAAGACTAAGGTTCTGGCCCTGTCTTCATTATGTCTCAGGAAACAGCCCACGGGACAACTGCTAGAAACCTTTGGGGACAGCCCTGCAGCCTGCTCCCACTAAGAGGGCTCACTAGCCTTCGTGGCCTCCGCACTGAGCTCTGCAGAGCAAGAAGGTGCAAGAGGGCCAAAGGGCTGCCTGGATCTTTCCTCCAGCTGCAAGGTCCAAGGGCAGGTGTGGGTCAGGCAGCACCAGGGCAGATGCACTCCGTATACTCGTATACTCGCAGTAATCAGCCTCAAACTGACTTCCAGGAAGGCACAGGAATTTGTCTTCTGAAAAGCAGGTCTATTCCTGGAAAGCAGGTGGGGTCTTCAGTTGGAGGAAAGCCTAGCGAGTGAGAGGACCTCAGCTCAAGCCCTTGTCCTGTTGAACCTCAATTTCATTACCTGTAGCACAGGGATCTCTGGGGTACTTCAAACCCCAACAATATATTTGCAAGCTAAGTGCAGAGGGTGGGACATCTGACCTCTCCATTCCTCTAGACACATGCCTCAGAAGGCTGCAGCCCCAGTAGAACATGGGACAATGAGGTGGCATCCCCTGCTGTGAAACAATTCCTCGTAGACATCTTGGAGTCAGAGCCCTTAGCCCCCAGATCTGGCTCCCAGAGGGCCGGAAGCTATCTCAGCTGGCACTGGGTACAGGTCAGTTCCAGGTCAGGACCCCTAAGATGGCCAAGGTAGGCTCCCCTTGCCTCTTTCATTCTGTCAACTGTAAATTCAGCCATTCAGCCTTTCACAGAAAGACCAGGTAGCTAAGGATGTAGCTCAGTGAAAAAGCATTTATGTAGAATGCTCAAGACTGGGTTCAAGCCAGGCCTGGTGGAGCACACCTGAAATCCCAGCACTCTGGAGGCTGAGGAAGGAGGATCCTTGCAAGTTCAAGACTAGCCTGGGCTACAAAGTGAGCTCAAGGCCAGCCTGAACTGCATAGTGAGATCCTATCTCAAAAGGACGAAGGAGGAGAAGAGGAAAAGGAGGAGAAAGAGAGGAAGAGGAAAAGGAGAAAAAAAATTGAAAGGAAGAGAAGGAAAAGACTGGGTTCAAGCTCAAGAAATACACACACACACAGCAAAAATAAGCAGAAAGGCTAGGGAGTGTAAGAGCTTCCTGGAAGTTTTTTTTTAAAAAACTCTTGTGGGGGCTGGTCATATAGCTCAGTGCACTGAAGCCAGGGGTTTGATCCCTGGGCCTTCTGTGCTGGGAGGGCAAATGAGACAGGGCGAGGTGGCAAGCATCTGTAATCCCAGCTCTTGGGAGGCTGTAAACAGGCGGATCACTATGAGTCCAATCTAGTAGTGAGACCCTGAATACCCTGTAGACCCTTCCCTAAAATACAAAAAAAAAAAAAATAAATAAACAAAGAACTCTACACTCTATGTCTGATTCCTGTTTACAAGGCTAAAGATGTTGAAAGGTTCTTCCAGAAACCTTGCTCACCTCCCAGCTGTCTGCAAACAAAGGAGGACGTGGGACTGGAGCAGTCCAGGCTGGCAGCATAAGGGTGCTCTGTCCCTCCACCATGGCCATGCCATCTCTCAGAGGAAAGGTGCTCCAGGCAGTATATCTCGAAACATGCTTCTCAGGAGCCAGGGAGATGGCTCAGTAGAATAAATGCTTGTTTGGCAAGCGCAAGGGCCTGAGTTCAATCCCCTGCTCTGCAAAATAAATAAAACATGCTTCTCAAAATTCTTCTAGCCTCTGGCCATTTCCAGTTTCCAATTCCAAAGCTACCTACTTCTATTTTTAGGTGTTTACAGCAGCACTCTTCTTTGCATGCCAAAAATCTGTATTAGTTTCTACAGCTGCTGTAATATCTTACCGCAGATTCAGTGATTTGAAACATCACAATTTATCCTCTTTTAGTTTGAGGTTGGAAATCCAGAATCAGTCGCACTGGGCTTAAGTCAAGGTGTCCACAGGGTCACGTTCTTTCCAGGGTTCTACAGGCTGTCTGCATTCCTCGGCTCTCAGCCCCTTCCTCCAGAAGCCACATCACTTGGACCTCACTCCCATTACCACACCTTCTTTTGCTCCAACACGTTGGCCTGCTTCTTATAAAGACCCTCAGTGATTACATATTTACCCAAATAATCCAGGACAGTTTACAGTCTTTTCGTCTCCAAGTTCTTAACCACATCTGCAAAGTCTCTTCTTCCACAAAACGTCACAGGCTTGGGGGGGGGGGGAATGAGGACGTGGTCATCTTGGGGGGGGGCATTACTCTACTTACCACAGGCTAGGGTGTTTGCCAGCCCCAAACCAGTCCGGGCAGGGGGTCATGGAGGAGGACCAGGCCATCGCTTTAGCCACCAGTTTGAGTGTGCATGGCCAAGAGCTCCGGGAAACCTGGTGCCTGTCCCTGCTGCCGCCAAGGACAGCCTGTTCTCCTGGTGTGGCTATTGTGCAGGGATCAGATGCACTTGAACCCTCTATGGGGTAGTGGCTCAACTTGAACAGCTGCCCGGCTCAGGCAGGAGGCCAGGCCCTCGTGGCTTCCTCTGCCGACCAGAATACGTGAGAGGTACTGACAGGTCACAGATGGGCCATGTGGGAATTCCAGCCCTATTCTAGAAAATGTTCACCGTTATTTTATTGGTGGCTATCTACTGAACTTAAGTATGCCAGACTCCCAGGGGATAGCAGAGAGATGAGACAGGAAGGTTTCCAAATGTATGGGACAGAACATCATTGACAACAGCAGACAACTGAGCCAGAGCAGGCAGGGAGAATGGAGAGGTCAGAGTAGGTGTTCCAGAGGAGGAAGCATTCAGTTGGAGCTTGGGGTGGGGTGGGGTGTGGTTTGGACTAGTGGTGGCAAAAGAAGTGCAGGGAAGGTGTGTCCAAGTGAAAGTACTGCAGGGAAACTTAAGTCCAGGGAAGTAGAGCCACCCAAGGTTACTTCCTCATGCTGGGGAGACTCCAGGACCTGAACCCAGGCTGGTGTGGTTCCAAACTGTAGCTCAGTATCCAGGGCCCAATCAAGCCAGCAGCAGCAGGCTTGAGGCCTCAGCCTTGCCAGTCTGCTTGGCTTGGACTTTACTCCCAGTGGAGACAAGCCCCGTATTTTTCTGAGAAGAAAGTTGTCCCAAGGGGTAGTCCCTGTTCCACTGACCCCAGCTGCCCTGACACTGTTCATCATTACTCTCTTGGGTGCTACATGCCAGACACTAGGGCTCTGAGACCTGCAGCCTGGCCTCTGCCAAGGCAAATGTGCTCCCCAGCAATATACTGCTCCTCAGGAAGAGACCTAACTTCTTTCTCCACCTGACCATTTCCTATCATGAAATGATAGGGTCCTCAGACAGGCCACGTCTTCTCTTGGAATCCCTGGACTGTCTGGACAGTGGGCATTAAGCCACCAGCCGGTATCCTCCACTTGGCCGACTGAAAGTAAACAAGGGTGCCACTTTGCATTGCCTCTGGACTCAGAAGAACAAGCTTTTTCACAGGAAAACCGTCTGCCTGAGGTCCCTCTGCAAGACACAGCCCGGGAATGCAGCTGCCCTGGAGCGCAGCTGTCCTGGCTCCAGCTGAAGATGTTGTTGCCCGGCAGACACACTGCCTCTCGCCACCGCAGTGAGGTCAGGCCTCTGAAGTGCCAGGAGGTGGGGAGAAGGGTGTATTGGCCTGTCATGCTCCTTATGGGTTACCCTGATGCAGCCTCAGGCCAGCACACCACCTAGAGACTTCACATTAAGCCTATCAGCATGATTGCTGGCCACAGATCTGTAGATTAGAGCTGAAAGGGTGATCACAACTTGGTATTCACTGTCTTGTCTTCTCACTGCCCCCCCCCTCCAACCTGGAAGAGATGAGTGAACTAGAACCCAAGAGTTAACTTGGGAGGGATGTTTAGCTAAAATGCACAGTTCACAGAATTCCAGCACTTGGGAGCCTGAGGCAGGAGAATCTCCCTGAGTCTGAGGACAGCCTCATCTACATAGGAAGTTTAAAGCCAGTGAGACCCTGCCTCACAAAACCAGTCAATCAACCTATCAGTCAAACCTACAAATTAAGGTAAACAAAAGCTCCTCTCAGCTGCGCTGGCTGGAGCTTTTGGTTATGCGACTGTGAGTGGGAAACTCCAGAACTGTGTGCTGAGATTCTCAGCGCCACCCTTTCCTGGAAGCACACTCAGAACCTGGGGCCAGCAAGGGGACTGCACAGATGTACTGGCTGGTGGAGGACTGCTCAATCCGAGGCAGGAGCTCTTGGTACAGAACTTTACGGTATCAAGGAAAGGAGTGAATGTCCTGCCTCCACCAGGCAGAGAACTGGCAAGAGGAAGCTCTCATTGTCCAGGGATTGGGGGCAGGGACCCACAAAGCACAACAAAACAACTGGGTTGCCACTTGTCAGTCTCTTGATACTTTTTCTACTATCCGCATTTCCCAGAACCTGAACAGCAATCCCACCATAAAGCACAGGAGTGACCTGTATTCAGTCACAGTGGTGTGATGGATCTGGACTGGGGACCTGGTTCTGCCCAGCTCTTGGCTGCCCCAGGAAGGACACCTCCATCCTTGCTTCCGAGTCTTTCAGAAGTGTGCATCATAAGGAATCACAGAACCATGGCAGTGCTGCAAGTGCCTGGGTTCTGGAAAGCATCTTCCACCACTCCCAGAAGGGTCAGACAGGCACCTCGGCAGGCTAGAGCTCTGGCCAAATTTCTGTAGGGCAGCTGCACTATGGCCCAGACTTTTGCACATGCAGGAACCTGGGCCTGAGGAGACAAGAATGAGAGCTGGTGAATTCCAGGGCTTCAGGGCATGCACAGCGAGTAGGAAAAGGAAGGATCACCATGGCCACGGAACTGGGGGTGGGTAGGGCCTTACTTCCCACAGAAGTCTGTGCGCACAGCCACAAGACCGAGGTGCAGATCAGGCCGACTTTGCAGCCAACTGCTGACAAGCTCGGGGTGCCTCGGGTCCACTTCCAAGAAGATGCTTCTACATGGGGACAAAACAGGTCAGCTCAACTGGGCAGAGCCAGGACTTGCAGTTTTGGATTGCCTAGGCTGAGAGAGGTGGAGGCAGAACGACTGCCAGGGTGCGCCCAGTACGCACAGGCAGCAGAAGAGCTGGGGACAGAGCCATCCATACCCAGAGTGCTTCAGGAGCTGAGGGGCCAGGACCAAGATCTTGGTAATGATGTCCATGCCCTCCTCTCCACCATCCAGGGCCACTGAGTCTTCATAGCTGAATAGGGAGGTGATACAAGGGTGAGACCCTGGTGGGTGCAAGGCAGGGTGGCAACTGTGAAAAGTAGAAGATCTAGCCAAGGCTTCCCCAAGACGGCTCCCCTGGAACTCAGTCTCCAGACTGAGAGGCAAGTGTGGGCAGTATTGCCATCAGATAATACTGGGTATGTTGCTGAATCTCATTGAAAGTCTGCCCCAGGATATGGAAGTCCCCCTCAGTGGGTGCTTACAACAGGTTTTGGCCTAGGAGGTCTACAGCTGGCCCTGACCACCTCTGAGAACCCAGAAAGAGGGGAGCCAGCACTCTACTCCATACTGCCACTCCCTTTAAGGGCTCCTCGACTCCTCTGGTCCTGAGCCCAAGTCAAAGCAGGAAGACTTGTGCAAAGCCTATGGGAAGGTTTTAGTCTGAGCTTTCCTGTTATGTCCCAGATGGCCTTAGGCAAGCACCTTCTTGCTCTGGACCTCTTTTCTATACAATGACACAGCCATCCTGTCAACCTGCTGAACACCTTCTATCATGGTGTCCTTGCCACTGAGGCTTCCCCATGCCCCTGCCAGCATTACTGCTTCTCCTTCAGAGGCAGGAAACTAAGGCTCAAAGAGGAGTCTCAAGTGGGAAGCAATGTGAAGTGGGGAGGTACAAGCCGAACCTAAAGAGGACTGTGGGCTCTAAAGCATAGAGTACCTCTAAACGTCACTGCCCCTCTCAGCTGAGCCCCAACCCCAACCCCTCTCCACCAGATTTTGGTTCTCCAGGGCAGGCAGTCCAATCTTGCTAGGCCTCCTCAGGCCTGCCCCACTCAATACCTGCGGATCTCTGGGGCCAGCTGCTCCATGTCCTGGTGGAAGATGTACGGAGGGTTGCTGACAACCAAGTCCACGGGGCCCCACGGCACAAGACGCACCCAGCTCCCTCCTGAGGTAGGAACAGGACACACACAGCATGACTAGTTCTTTGAGAGGAAAAAGGAGTGTTAGCTCTACTTGCCACCATGTCCCCTGGGTAATCTCTCTTCCTAAGCCATAGGCTCGGGCTGTCTCTAGACAAGAAAAGCCACACTTAAAAGATTAGTGCCTAGAGTCCCTAACCAGCATGACCAGAAGTGTGCATCCAGGGCCTTTTGTGCTGATCCACGTAGCTTTTATTCTTTTTTTTTTGGTGGTACCAGGGATTGAATTCAGGACCCTGCACTTGCTGGGCAAGCATTTATACTACTGAGCTATCTCCCCGGCCAGGAGTGTAAATGCTCTGACAAGACTTCCACCTAGAACGTCCTCGCTCACTCTCTTTCTTGTCAAACCTTCTTGTTAAGCAATATTTATTTCAAGTGCCACCTCCAGTAAACTCCATGGTTGTCTGAGGAAAGCAAGAGCCTCTCCTTTAACCCACGGGCACTGCGACAGTCTGCCTTACAGTCACATGGCCTGAGCGCACATGGAGGGCAGGCCCAGCCTCAGCCAGCTGATCTAGCAGCTATTTCTTGGTCTCACCCTGTGCCAGGTACTGTATCACCTGTATCACATGTCATGGAGGAAGCACATGAGGATAGGGACCCCACAGCCAGCGCCAGAGCTGGAAACCTGAGGATAATGTGAAAGCTGAAACTGGGCCCTGCGGTTCAGAGCTACATCTTCTTAGGTTGGGTAAGAACGGGGAGGGCACACAAGTATTTTGGTCCCATGGGCTTTCTCTTAAGCCGGTTCATCTCTTGTCAATAAGTAGACTATAGTAAAACTCATTAGTTATGGGGGTTAAGAAAGTAAGAAAAACCCTGTGATTGGTCCCTTCCTGGTCATGCCAGCCAAAGAGGTGACAGCAGCTTGTCAATCTGAGCAAGGACTTGTCTGAGAAGGCCTGTGAACATGTGACTACTGGGTAACCCTCTCCCATCTCTGCAGGTGCCTTGTCTACCCAGCAGCACCTGAGCTAAGATTTTCACTCCAAAGAAGGTTAAGTGGGGGAGGGTACCTGAGGTCACATCAAGAGGGATGATCCGAATCCTGTCTTGCAACTGAAGCCTGGAAACAAAGAGGAAGTGAATACGAGGGGGACAGACTCCTACCCTTGGCTACAAGGATAAGGGGGGCTAGTGACCCTTCTTAGACCAATGCCAGGTCACCACTATTACATCTCCCTTCTTGGGAATAGAAATCAGACACTGGTAGGTTTGATAGTGAATAAGGTGAAGTTCCATCTCCAAGGTCCAACTCCCTGACACACATCCACTGGCTCCCCAGCCTCCCTACCTCTGAGCATTCTCACAGGTCAGGCGGATGGCAGCTTCTTCTTTATCCACAGCAATGACATGGCTCTGCCCAAAGCAAAAAAGGAGAGGCAGAGTGCTGGAAGAAGCAGGTCCCACCAGAGGAAGTCACATTTCCCACCAAGAAGAAACACTCAGCACTGTTTTCCTCTATAGCCAGAGCCTACCCAGACAGGTGGGGATGAGAGCTGGAGGCTGAGACCTGCTGGGCTGGGACAGTCTTATCCTTCCACATCCGCTCATCTTCCCTCAAGCATTTCTAGCAGAGGGACGTGGGAGCAGGATCCATGGGGAACAGTGCAGGTCACAGTCTGGGAAGGGTGAAGCAGAGGAGTAAAGAGGGAGCTTACCTTGGGGAGCTGAGTCAGCAGGCTGAGGGAGATGGCTCCCGAGCCACAGCCCACCTCCAGAATACGTGGGCCATCTTGAGCTTCTGTCACATGGGGCCTCAGGGCCACCTCCTCTAGTACCCATTCCACTAGTTCCTATGAGGCAGAGGAGTCTGGATCAGAGCTGGTTCCAACCTGGCTGCTGGGGTTCTTGGCAGAGACCCCCCCAACCAGTTAGCCTGAATGACTATAGAAAGCAGCTTGGTCAAAGTCAGGATGACTTCATGTCAATTTGGTCCATGGGCAGATCTCCCTGGCTTTTAATGCTTCAGTTTCCCCATCTGTAAAACTCAGCCCAGTTAAGCCAACCTTCTCCATGGGGGATAAGCCCCATTCACAAAGAACTGATCCTACACCTTTTGCATAGTAAGCTGTACAATAAACCCCATCAGAGCCCCTCCCAGATGTTCTCCAGTTTCATGCTCACAGACAGCTCCTGGCCGCTGTCTCTGTGCTTGCCCCAGCTCCTGATGATTTTCCTGTATTAATAATCTATTAGATCCTCACAATAGTCTGGCTCATGAAGAAACTAAGGTCCAAGAGTCAAGGCCCCACCTGAAGCCTGGTCCAAGGATCACAACACTTAAGAATCAAGGGCTGAGGGCTGTGGATACAACTCAGTAGTACAGCACTTGCCTGGCAGGGAAGGGGAAGGAAGAAAAGGGACGGAAGCAAGGGAAGGCAGGATGGAGGGAGGAAGAAGTGAGCCAGGGGCTGGTCTGTCTTTAGCTTCCTCACAGAGATGAATTTGGGCAGCCCCTAGAGTGACCTTTAAGCCAAAGGGCAGAATTCTCTCTATGAGGTGGAGACACAGTCCACCTAAGTCCTCTACCTTGTGACATACACTGGGTCTTTTGGCATGCACAGAGCATGGAGAAAGGGGGCATGTGTGTGGGAGGTGCGGCCTAACTGACTTTGGCTGTGGGAGGATACAAACACTGTCACTTTAGATACAAAAGGTTTTGGTGCCTCACCCACCACCTGCTGCCTGCAAGGACTGTGTATGGGACAGTCCCCTACAGGGAGAAGCCAACCCAGGGGAGGGGCAGGGTGGAAGGTGGCTGCTGTGCAGTGGTTGAAATACTTCCAACCAACACTGGAATGGGGACTCAAGGAACCAGTCAAGAAACAGGGAAAAGGGCAGAATGGGTGGTGGTAGGAGCTAGAGAGCGGCCCAGAGTGTGCAGATTAGAGCTGTGGTTGAGAACCTGTGGTGAAGCATGTGCCGAGAGGCCAGCAGGGTAAGACTTGTCGTGGTTTCTTGGTTATAGACTGCCCACTCTAGCTAGAGGACGACCCCTACTAGCTAGCCACCTTGCAGAGATCTCCCTGGCCTCAGACAGCACAGCACCAATGTGAACAGCCATCCAGGGTAGGGGTAAGACTGGAGGACTGAGCGCGGCCGCCCCCCAGTGGCCTCTTGCTCCCTTCCTACTCCAGATCACAAGAGGTTCATCTTGGTTAGGGGACCATTGTGGGGCAATGGTGACCACTCCAGGGGCCTAGAGAGGCACTGTTCCCCAAATAGTAAACTCTCTCTCACCCTGAAGCTGAGGTTGTTTGGAGAACACTGAAAGCTGAGCAAGTCATAGACCCTGAGCATCTCTTCCAGGTGAATATGGGAAAAATTTAGAAGAATGGATGGAGGGCCAAGGGTACACAGGCATGAGGAAGGAGCAGACAGCTACTGTCCTCGACCCAATGTGAACTACACTGCCCCCTAAGAGGGCGATCAACAGTCTCAACAGAACCTGAGTGCCATATGCACCCTCTACTTGGATCCTAGAAGGTCCCACTATCTCTCCCAAAGACCTAGACAAAGCATTGAACCTCCCTGTCCCCACACAACCTCACCACCCTAGGCCAGGCCAGATGGCTCACATCCCATGCTTGGGTTTCCTACTGTACACACTGTCTTGCGGAAGTTTCAGCCACCTACTACCCTCAGGGAAACCCCAACTCGTCAAGCCACAAGCCACTTGTGACTTCGTACCCAGCATCAGAAATTTCCCTCAGTGATGGAGAGAACAGTCACTTCACTTCCTCCCCTGCAGCCTTCTCCCCACTCCCTGCCCTGGGCCACATCCTCTTGAGTTCTTGGTAAATCACCCCCGCCCCACTGTGGCTTATGCTGGGGCAAACCTGGTAAGTTCTCAGAATTCTCTGTACAGTCAGGTAGGGGCTGCATCCCAACCACAGCATCCCCGTCCACAGCTCTTGCAGCAAAGTTGCTTTCCTGGCCTATACGCACCGAAGGGGGGACGGTAGATGGAAACTAAAGCTTACACACAATGCTCAGAAACCCAGAACACATGGCTGGCTCCAGGTCACCTCTGCAGTGATCCAAAGGTCACTATGACAGCTGCCCTCCCATGCTCTGACCCTTGGCAGTCTCAGAAGTTGGCAAGTTACCTCCTGATTAAAAGCCTTGTGTGTGTGAATTGGGGTGGGGGGCTACAGGATGGTCTCTCAAAGCCTGCAAGTGGCAGATCACATCCTGCTCTGGACGCCAACCCTACAGGAGACAACCCCATGTGAGGAGAGTCCAAGTGCCATGCTCACATTTTCCTTCATAGCCCTGTGGCTTCATCAAGGCCTCACAATTCCTACAGTCCTTGCCCTAACACTGGTTGTGAGGTAAAGATCCAGTCTCCTAACCACATGATATGGTGGTGAGAGGAGTCATAGGGTTTCTTGGGTTGGGAACAGAGACCAGAGGTGTGGGAGGGGGTCTGGATCCCTATCTAGGGCTGGCGGGAGGGTCATGACCCTTCTCAGGAATTTTAATGTCCTTGGGTATCTTTCTACAAACAATGCTTCACAGATTCTGGTGCCCTCTGGCTTGCCTACAAGCCGTGGTCTGCTCTTTTTGATCAGCTCTGCCATCTACAAAGATAGGAGACCACAGGCCATAGAAAGCAGCTCTCTCAGGATCAGGTTGCCTCACCAAGGGGTAGCATGTTTGGGTCACATATGTCTATTTCTTAAATTTGAGAGACAGCTGCATATAATTATTATGTCAGACAGTGAACTAAGAGGACCTCAAATCACAGATTCCCTGGTCTGAACAGCCATCCTGTTTGTCATCTGGGCCCAGGAGGGGCAATGACCTGCCTACAGCCCCATTGCTCATATGAGGCATCCAAGAATCTAGCTACAGTGCTCTTCCACTTCTTCTATGCAACTTTTAAGAAGTTGCTGGAGGGTATTAGTTCCTCGTGGGTAGGGAGGGCCATGGGCCCATATGGTAGCTCCTAGGACAACTATAAACATAGGCTGCATGCCAGGCATGGTAGAACACGTCTGTCATCCCAGCAATCGGGAGGCTGAGGAAGAACTGTTGTGAGTTTGAGACCAGCCTGGGCTACAAAGTGAGTTTACGGTCAGCCTAAACTATATAGTAAGATTTTGTTTCAAAAAGACCCAAAAAAAAGGCTGTATACTTGGACATCTCTATGTGGGTGCACTCTGTCAGTCCAGAGAGCTTGGGTGATGGCTTGAGACACAAGAACAGTCAACAGGACCAACAAGAATCTTGGCTCCAGCCAAGGCAGCTAGCAAGGAGGGCTAGGTCTGAAGGACACTGCCTCTGAGAATGGCAATCATTAGGTTCTAGCACCCCCTGGAGGAAGTCTAGGAAAAGACAGGCGCCCTGAATTCCATCCCATCCTTGTCTTGTCCTGGTGGCACACTCACCTCTGTCTCAGGTCGAGGAATGAACACTGGGGGTACCATCTTCAGACTCAGCCCTTGAAAGTCCCATTCCCCAAGAATGTACTGCACAGGCATCCTGCAGAGGGGGCAGCCAGGGGTATCAGTGCCTAAGCCAGGACCACGCCTGGGCGCCAAGGCTGTCGTGCAAGGCCATGTCTGTTCTGGAACAGCCCACCTCGCTCCCTCTGTCCTTTACACCTTTGGTCCTCCCTAGTCCTTAGACACTTCCGCCCTCCCTGGCCATAAACTTGGTAGGGATAAGGGAAGCTGTGCTCCCCACACAGGGCCCTCAGGGCTGACGGATGGGTGCTCACCTCTGCAATCGGCAGCTACATAGCTCTTGAATGCACTGCAATTGTTGAAGAGTCAAGGGTTGGGTCCAAAGTACTGGCTGCAAGCTCTGAAACTATCTCAAGAAAGAATATGAATGGTTGTTTCCCCTGGTCAAGGGCCCTAACCCAAGGTTTCTTATGTAGAAAATCCCCCTGGGTCCAGCACTGGCCGCTTCAGTCATCTCTTAATTCTTGGTGTATAGCACATTGTAACTCTTTTTGGCAGACCTAATAAATACCTACCTAACATATTCCTTCAAAAAAAGAAATCCCCCTAAAAGACAACAACAAATAAATACAAACAAAATCACAAATCCCATCTATCTCAGCTAAGCACTTTTTTTTTTTTTTTTAAGTGCCTGTCTTTTCCTAGAGTCTACAGGATTTCATTACACAGATCAGGCTTATAGTACTGTTTTCAGCCTCCCAAGCACTGGGATTACAGGCATGTGCCACCACACCCAGTCTCAATCACTATCTCAGGGTGCCTCAGGGGCAGGGCCAGCATGGCATGTGGGGTCCCTGCATCTGCCTAAGGAGGTACTTTAATCCACTGAGCTATCTGACTGGCCCTCAGCTAAACACTCTTAATGAGGCAAATTCCAGATGTCTCTTCCCCAGCATCCTTTCATTTCCTGTAACACTGTACTTAACTGTTTTGGCTCCAAGGACATGAGCCACGATGTATTCACTGGATTCTCGGGCCTCTGGGATGCCTCTCTCCTCAAAGACCCTTGTCCAGTGGCTGACCAACTCTGTGGGACTTAACATCTTGGGCAGAGGTGGATAGGGTGGCCATAAGCCAAAGGCCCGGCCCTGGATACTTCCTCTCCTCCCTCTGGGGCCAGACAGAAGGGTCCACAGCATTCGGCCCCAAAGCCCCATGTCTTTGAAAAATGCTTGAGTGCAATGGGTTCCTGTCTTCTTCAGCCACTGAGGTAGTCCAAGAAATGGTCTCAGGCCTGGCTGGGAGAAAATGAGAGATCATGTGCTCTGGTTTGGTTCCCAAATGGTTTTGGCCTTCAAAGTGGTTGTCACCCTAAGGGGAGGGAGAAGAGAAGCAGGAGTTGTCAAAGAAAGGACATGCTTACTGTCACCTTCTTGACTTCATTTAGACCTCATACACCTACTTCATTTTTCTTATATTGGCCACTTGTCTTTTTTTTTTTTTTTCACATTTTTGGCAGAAGTAGGCTTAATCTCTGCAGCACAGTTTCTGCTAATAAATAGACTGGTGGTGAGAAAGGACATACATTTAAGGGTAGAACAGATCTGTTTTTGGCTCCAGTGCATAGGACCTTGAGAAAGTCGTTCTTTCTTTTTTAATGTATTTGGTTGTTAAGGGTCTCACTATGCAGCTCAGATTCAGTGATCCTCCTGTTTTCAGCCTCAGTACTGGGATTACAGGCATAGATCACTACACCCACCCCAGACTCTGTGGCCAGCTTAGCCCACCCTGGGATTGGGCTGGTGTGGCATGTGGTGTTGGAGATCAAACCGCGAGCTTGCCTAAGCTTGCCTAATTTAGTCTGCTGAGCTATCTTACCAGCCCCCGAAAGTTGTCATTTCTGATTTTTACTTTCTTCATCCATAGAATGAGGGAAATAATAGTACCAACCCCATGGTGAGGGACGCACTGGTCAATGAATGTCTGTAGGAGCCAGCGCATCAAACAGCAAGGTGTTATAGGCTCTAATGTCACCTGTGGTAAGAGACTGCCTTGCTTTAGAGCTCTGTTCATGCCACTTTGCTTGTACTGTTATTTGGATGCTGAAACTCTCCAAATTTAACTCATAATCCCAGATGTCAGTATAAATTTCCGATTAAAACATTTTAAATGTTATATCCAAGTTGTCACAAATAAGCTTAACTGAAGGTTTAAAACCAGTTGTCCCACTTTACTTCCAGAAAGACTATGGTCAAACCTAGCATTTACCAAGCACTGCTAATTGCCACATTCTCAGATACAAACTGGCTCAGCTTCACCCAGCCAGGATAATCCCAGGAAGGAAAATGACAGGAGTCTGCTGGTCGCCAGAAGCGATTCTGCCCACCAGTGCGGTGCCCTGGGAAGAGCCAAGCCCGAAACCCGGGTTGCATCTTCCTGCCCAGCGCCGCACGCGTGTTATCAAAGACCCAGAGGAACTTGCCTCTCTCTGAGTCTGTTTCCCCATCTGTACCACGATGGAGGGCTGGCCATGTCTGCGAGGTTGCAGTCCACAGCGCACCCATCCCAACACCCCTCTCTAATGCCTACCGGCCTCAGGGGCTGTGCTGCCCACCCACCGGCCGGAGAGACCACGCGGGGATCAGCTCCCGGAAGTGCATGGCCTGCAATGCAGACTCAGCGCTTCCGGGTCGGCGCAGTTGAGAAAGAGCTCCGGCAAGCCCCGTCGCCTCGCTCCCGAGTTCCTAACGCCGCTCAGTCCCGCCCAGAATACCCTTCTGGAGTGTGAGAAAAGGTTCTGAGCTCTACCGCCGGAGCACCTGCAGCTCCTGAGATAGGAAATGCAGTGGTCCCTCGAGGGGCCTTTCTTAAGTTCGCCGTAGGGAAAATTACAGCCGAGGGCAAGAGTTTACAGACCAAGGTGGGGAGACGTGCGGGAACAGCCCCAACAGCAAGCGGGGACCGAGGCGAGGTACTTAAACGCCCGGGATGGGGGCGGAGCCCGCCGGCTGGAGGCGTGGCCGGCACAGCTTGAGGGCGGGGTCCAGTCCTGGAGACATTCCCGTTGTAGGGGCGTGGCACAATGCAGCCCCCAGTAGGGGGACCCGGGCAGGCCTAGACCCTACCCGAGACCAGCTCTCAACCCCATTCGCGTGTAGAGTTTGGAGCCGGCACCTCAAACCCGATGAGGGTTTGAATTCTAATTCTGTTGGCCACTCGCCGCACAGCTTTGTCCAAGTGCCTGGATGTATGTGTTCTCTTCAAAAGCATTCATGGCAGTGGTATGCCTTGTAGACACCTGACAAAACTACTGATAAATCATCAGTTAACTAAATTACTATTTAAAACGTGGTTTTAAACCTGAGGAGCCGCAAGCCTATGCATTTATACCTAGCTGCTCCACGATCACCATAAGCTCCTTTAAGAACCGCCCTTAAGAGGGTGTGTGCCGGCTCCCTCCCCCCACCGCCGAACACACACACACACACACACACACACACACACACACCGTGCCGGCTCCCTCCCCCCACCGCCGAACACACACACACACACACACACACACACACACACACACACACACCCCGTGCTGCAAAGGGAGAGACTGTGATGGATGCAAGGTAGTTCACCTGGTCCAGCTGCCAATGACACTACCAGGATAATCTTTCTATCGCTCGCCCTCTGAACCCCATTTCTGACCCAGGGTTGGAATCACTTACCAAGAGCCCTCACCCCACACCCCCCAAGGGGCAGGACGCCGATATACAGGGAAGGGAAGCAGGTTGCTCAAGGTCACAGTCGTACAGCCCAAAAGGACTCCCAGTCCAGTCCTCTCCCGAGCCTCCTTTCTACGTCTGTAAGGTTGGTCTGTTTTCTGGGGTAGGAGCGGTCTGTCCCAGGGCCAGTGCAGCTGGTCATTGCAGTCCGACCGCAACTGGTTGAGGGATGGTCTTGTCTTAAACAACTGGGACCCGGCTCCTGGCTCCAGACTCCCACTAGGGGCGGAGCCATACCCGAATGACGGACGAGCGAGCCAATGCAGAGCTGGCTGTAGGCCTGGTACCCAATCGGAGGCCAGGGCGCGGAGAGGGTCGGAGGCCGGGCGCCAGGCCGGGATCCCCAGAGGCCGCTCGGCCCGGCCCACCCAGCTGTGGCCCAATCCTGCCCACGTACCCAGGCCGGCTGTCTGCGCTCGGCCACTGGCTCGGGTCGTACAGGGAGGGCAGACCTGTCGCCCCTTCACTGGACCTGGATGTCCGTCCTGCCCGGGCCTCCCGCCTTTCTCTGCCACCGCTAGCTTCTCACTGAGCCCGGAGTCCCAGGGAGGATTAAGTAAGTGCTGAGGTCGCCGCTTCTGTGCAGGAATGGATGAATCCCAGGGTCGTGGAGTTGAGCATGCGAGGGATTGAGGCAGGGAGGGGAGGGCTTGAGGCTGGGAAGATAGAGGTACCTGGCGGAGAATGGCTTGTGGGTTCTCGAAGGTCGCTGTGCCAACCCCTTCCACCTCATTTTGTTTCCATTCCCTTTGGCCCAGAAGGTGGGCGACAGGGTTCCTTCTTCATCTGGGGGAGTAAACCTAGCCGCTGTGCATGTTAAGGGTCTAGCCCAAGGTCATGCCTGGAGTCAGTGGCAGGGACAGAAGAGAGCCTCTCACTTCTTATCCTAGCTGGATCAAGAGAGCTGAAAGGGAGGGGTCTATACTACCCATGTCCCTCTGCCAACCTTGTCACTTCCTAAGGGCCATCATGGTTGTGTGCATGTCACACACCCATGCACCTGCACAAAGAGGCACGCGTGTATATCCATGAGCTAGTTGCACAGGGAGCCACATGTACAGGCATGAGCTATGAACCCCTCCTCTCCCTAGGCCTGCCCATCTGCATTGTGGGTGGAATCCCTTCTACCCACTTTTCCTGGAGCTCTCTGAGCTCAGCATATCTGTCCTCTGCTTAGACAAGAAAGTGAGAAGACGATTCAAAGTGGGTACTCCATCCCTGCTTCTGAAGATATGCTGCCCTTGCCTTGTTCTTTGTCCCTGGAAGCTCCCAGCTGTCCTTCGAAGGAAGGGGGTCCAGTGACCCCTCACAAGCCTGCAGAAAAACCCTTCTAAAGGATCTGGCCTAGTCTCCCCTTCCTGTTTCCTGGTCTCTCCCCACCAGTCTCCCATCCCCATTCTAATCACGGACTGGGCCAAGTAGCAGACTGGCCAGAAGTCTCCTCTTGACCACCATTTATAACGGGATTGGCCATGGGGAGAAAATGAAACATTTTACTGCATGCTCACTGTGGGCAGGGCTTCTCTAGAGACCTGTTCGCTCTGACATTTCAGTAACCCTGTAATGAATGTGATGGGTTATTCTTAACACCTTCACCTTAGTCTCAGGAAAACAGACACAGATATCAAGTGAGAGAAGCCTAGGATCCCCTAGTTAAGTGGCTGAGCCAGAACTGGACCCCAGGGAAAGAAAAGGCTACAGTTTTTCCTCAGGCAGGATGGAGGATACAGGGAACAAGGAATAAGGAGGTAGAGAAAGGATGGATGAGAAGAGGTAGAGGTTACTATGTAGGGGAGGGACTTTTTCTTCCAAATAACCCCAATACCTTTCCTATCTTCTGAGTATGGTCACTATGAATGTCTTACAGGGTCTCACTGTGAAGTTCAGACTCCTAGTGATCTTCCTATTTTCTGCCTCCCCAGCTCTTGGATTACAGGCATGCACCACCACACCTGGTCTGGGTGACTGGCTCAGTGTACCCAGGGGGTGGGCCTCCTCGGCATGTCATGCCAGGATCAAACCTGGTCCCTGTGCTTGCCTAAGCAGGCACTCAGTCCACTGATCCATCTCACCAGCCCTAGGGCTTCATTTTCATGTTCCTAAATCCACACAAAAACTGTACATGTAGAAACTGTACTGCACAGGAACTGGGGAGATGGCTCAGTGGAATAATCACTTCCCTGGCAAGCACAAGGGCCTGAGTTCACTTCCTGGTTCTACCAAGAAAGAAAGAAAGAAAGAAAGAAAGAAAGAAAGAAAGAAAGAAAGAAAGAAAGAAAGAAAGAAAGAAAGAAAGAAAGAAAGAAAGAAAGAAAGAAAGAAAGAAAGAGAAACTGTACTGCACATATGTGTCCTGCTGTCCCCTGAACTTACCTTGTCCTTAAGCCTTCACTTCCCCAGTGGATTCAGAGCCTAGAAAAATGTTGTTTATCTCATGGCCATGTGTCCCTGTCCTTAGATTCATGTTTTTATTCTTCTTCTTTTTTAGCACCTTGGGAGACAGGAGCTCCTGTTATCAAGGAGGCTACCATAGGGGCTGGGGCATTCCTGATGTCAGAAGTAAGTGGGCAGGTTGACTGACCACAGGCATCTCCTAGAATCGGCATGAACTCCAAGACCTCATCCACTCAGGACTGGTTTAACAGCCACTCACCCACCACGGAGCCTGACCTGGAGTCTACCACTGATGGACCCACCTCTGAGACGCTCAGCCCAGAAGCCACAAGCTTCAATAACACTAGAATCCCTGATACAGCTAGTGGTGCAGCTGGTGTGGGTACCATGCTTCTGTCCTTTGGAATCATCACAGTGATTGGCCTGGCTGTGGCCATGGTGAGAACTGGGGCCAGCTGGGGTTGGCCCAGAAAATAGTGCCTTGGAGGAGGGTAGTAAGTGTTTAGGTTGGTAGAAAATCCAATCACAAGACAATTGTCCATTAGCTCTAATGCAGTCTATCCTCCTCAACTTCCTAAGATTTGTCAGAGAGGCAATTCTTCGTGAAAGAACCAGAAATAGTTCTAAAGACTACATGGTATTTTAAGCTGGGCAATGAAAGCCACATAGATTTGCAGAGAAGGGTGTTCCCAGATGAAAAATTTTGATAGTAAAATGTGGAGGGAAGCAGGAGGGTCTGTGAGCAGCAAGCAGAATAGTGAGAAAGGTGGATGTGGAGATTGCAATAGAACCAGGGGCCCAAAGGTAGGCGGGATGGATTATGGAACGTAGAGTCCAAGGGGATGCTGTGCACATGGCAGGCTGTCGGCAGCGTTCACTCATGTATGCACCTGACAGATGTTTACTGAATATCTGCTCTAAGCCTGGCCTCCATGCCATGAGGGGAGCAGACTCAGGCAGCTGTCAGAATAGAACTTGGGAGAGGGGTGTATTGTTACCCCTATAGTGATGATACCTAGGTACTGACAGTGTACTAAGGGGCCACCACAGATTGTACAACCTGAAACCAGAGAACATAGAAGTGAGCCTGACGTCCCCCAGATGGCCTGGCTGTGGTAGCATTCTGCCCATTGCCTCTTGTAGGCTGTGGTTGCTGGCCTTAGGCTCAGGAGCATGTTGCTATGACAAATGGGGCTGAGATCATTCACCCGTGGCCTGGCTGGAGCTACTGTTAAACTAGGGTCACCATATGGGCCCTGCAGGCCCTGGACTGCTGCCAGGGAGCAACTGCTGGCTGGTAAGCAGGGCCAGGATGTATCACATGCTGAGCAAGGCCAGGGCTGAGAGGTCTCTTGGTGCAGAAAGCCAGTGTTCTCCCTTGGCATCCACATAGAGGTTAAGTAGACTGAGGCCCCCCAATCTCAGGGGGAAAATGACTAGAATCTGCCCTTGTTACTCTCAGTAAAATATTTTTGTCTTAGGATCTTGGTAAAGTTCCCTTCCATTTATTCTAGGAGAACATTCAGCCATTCAGAGTGGATGACCTTCCAACCAAAGAAGTGAGAGGTTGTAGGACAAAAGCTGTGGAGAACAGGAAACAGCTCCAGGGCAAGGGGACTGAGAGCCAGCCCTGAACCTGGCCCTGGGCACAAGGGGAGAAGGCTGGTACCAGGATCCTGTTTTACACAGGAGAAAAGAGTATAGTATGGGTAGGACCAGTGAGAGAGGCTTTCTAAAGCACGGAGGAAGCTTCAGAATGGAAGCTGGCAGTTGTAGTGAGAGAGCAAAAGGATGAAGGAGTGGAGATCGGAGGGAAGCTTTTCCTGTAGATCTTTCTGAATCACCTGGGGGTGGGGGTGGGGGGCTTGGGGAAGAAGCATGTGGGAAAGAGGACACAGGGTACTGCAGTGGGAGCTGTGTGCATGGGGTCTGTAGGGCCTGGCTCAAAAGGGCCCAGAGCTCCTACAGTTTCTACCCCCAGGAGAGCAAAGGACACCCCAAACATGGACCCCTAAAGGGAGTGGGGAAGGAAGGGAAATGTTACTTTCTTTTGAAGCTTTTAGGGTCCTGGAAAAGGAACTCTGGGCTAGGCTAGAAACTAAACTAAACTGAACAGTCATGGGCTCCGAACAGGCAGGGACAGGATGTAACACGAGCTGATTCCCAGGAGCACAAAAGGTTTGGGCCAGACTTGGGCTGTGGCTTTCCCAGGCAGAAGCAGTAACGCTTCTGATAAGCAGAAACTGCCAGTCTGGGGAAGAGCTGATGGTGGCAGAGGTGCGTGGAATCCCTGCACAATGGTGTTCTCTGAGTGTTGACCTTTCCTCTCCTCAGGGCTTGGTAGAAAGCTTCCAGATCCAGTCAGATTTTTTTCTGACTGTCCAGCTCTTCACTTCATGACTGTACAGTGACAGCCAGGACAGGGGCTTTCTTAGGTTCCTCTAGTGTCAGAGTTGCAGGGAGTTAGCCTGGGCTGCTGACCCTCGGGGTCGTCAGCCTCCCAGAACCTTATGTAGAGTTGCTGCTCCAAGAGTGTGGCCATGGCCAGTCAGCTGTGCCTTTTGCCTGTTTGTAGCTCTGGGCCTGGACCCTGAGGAGTCACAGGTGGGTGCCAAGTGGCCAGACACAGTCACAGATACAATGACATCCCCCACCACTAGATGGTTCTTGCAGGCCAGGCTCCTGAAGGCAGGTCTGGCCCTACCTCTGTTTTCACAGGTCCTGGCTGAGCACTGACAGCACTTAAAGACTTCAAACAGAGCCATGAATAAAGGATGTCTGTGTCTCTGGGATAGGGACCTTGAGGACATGGGACCCATAGTCCCTCACCTCAAAATGCCACCCATCTTGGAGGCCTTCTCCAGTTAGCTGAGGCCTCCTTTCCTCGCCATCTCATGCTGTGCCTTCTCTTGCAGGTTTTCTACATCAGGAAGAAGAAGAGGTAATTTCCCAGCTGTGACCTGAAACTCCAGCCAGTGGGAGGTGCTGCATTGGGCACCAAGAGTCGTAGGCTCCTCTCCCTGGTCCGACAGTCAGGACCTCTTTTGTTCACTCAGGGATAGGGGTGACCACTTCCCCTCAGAAAAGGGTGAGGGCCCCTACCAGGGTCTCATCCACAGGGTAGGATGATTAATTACAATTAAGATTGTAGGTAACCAAGTAACCCTTAAATTGGGATGGGAAGAAGAAGGGAAGGTGAGAATTACCTTCACCTAGCTGCCTGGGTATCCTTGCCTTACTGCCCTGAACTAACTGCCACTGACTCCCCTCCCCCACCAGCCCATCCCCCGAGGAGCTGTGGTTTATGGCAGAACCCTGTTCTCAAGCTGTCCCTGGGGAGTCTCACAGCCAACAGCCTCATAGCTCATGGCTCCACTTAGGCACAGAATCATTAGTTGTTCCTCCCCAGGCCACCTATCTGAGTACTAGGGCTGGGACTGTAGGCCCTAAAGTGTCTGTCTTTGAATTCCAAGGGAAGTCTTGGGCCCCTCAACATGGTTGGGGTCTGTGGCCCAGCTAGCCTGTAGGCAGGGCTTGGAGGGCTATTAGGAGACAGAGGAAGGGCTTGCCTGCCCCCAAAAAGCCTCTACTCCCACCTCCAGGCTGGAGAAACTATGCCACCAGCTCATGCCTATGTACAACTTTGACCCCACGGAGGAACAAGATGAACTGGAGCAGGAGCTGCTGGAGCATGGGCGAGATGCAGCCTCTTTGCAGGCCATGCAAAGCAAGGTGGGCATTGGCCAGGCTCCCCACACCCCACTGCCTACAGATCCTGTGTCTCTTCTACCTTACCTGCTACCCTTTAATCCTGCCAGCACCCGTGAGATGGTCAGGTGGCAGCTATTGTATATTTAGGTCTTGTCGGGTTTATTCAGAAACTGGAAGAGTTAATTGTTTGGTGGCCATTCAGACTCACTCCACAAGGCCAGGCCCAGCAGAGTAGCCCTGAGATTCGGCTTGGCTCTGTCCTAATAGCTCTCATCCACTGATCTTAGACGTCCCATTGGAATTTCTGAGCCTAGTTTTCTCATTTTCTAATGAAAATCCTATTTCTGTACTGTGTATTCCCACATACACTAGTGGGAGTACATGGGAAAGCCAGAAAGGACTAATAGCAGAGATTGTTGGGGGCTGGGACCCTGGATTCCTCTGCTCCCTAAGGGCCCATGGTCCCAAGTTGATTGCAGATGGGGTCAGACTCTTGAGCAGTGACATCTCCAACTAGATTGGTGGATTCCTAATCACTATCAGACCCCAGGTCACTGGAAACCCCAGCCAAACTCACCGCTGTATTCCAAAGGGATAGGTCCCTCTGTTAGCATCCTGAGTCACTGGCTATCTTGATCATGTACCACCATTCCCTCAGATCACCAAGGGCCAACACATCATGCAGAGGCAGGACCACCCCTACCCCATCAAGCCTCTTTGCATCTTTCTGGGTTCAGATAAGTTCAGTCTAAGAGTCAGAGGACCCTTCGGTTTTGCTGCCAGCTCTGTGTTATCTGGGTTAGGACACTTTGCATCCTTGGGTATTCAGAAAATCACACTGTGGACCTTGGTCCACCCAGCCTGCTGGACTGTAGTCATTTGACAATTTCTCAACCTCCCTATGCCTGTTCCGCTGTTGGGGTGGAGTACAGAGGTAAGGTGTCCCCTGCTAGGAGAATGCATGCATAATTAATTCTGCAAGAGAGCCCACAGAAAGTGCTGCCAAGGTGACAGGGCAGGCAAGGATGGCTGTTGGGGGAAGAGTCAGCCACAGCACGTCGCAATTCTAGGCTGAGTTTTCAGGGAGGGCATTCCAGGCAAGAGCAGAGCTGGTGCCAAACAAAAGGTGCTCCAGGAAATGAGACTGGAAGTGACTGGGCCAGAGAGTGCATGCCATGGTCACAGTCCCTGATGCCCCTGCCTGTGTCCTTGCAGAGCACTCTCCCCTCCCAGGGCCCTCTGCAGAGGCCCAGCCGACTGGTATTTACTGATGTAGCCAATGCCATCCATGCGTGAGTGGCCCAAGGACAGGCCTGAACCTCTGGCAAGAGACACCTGCTACAGCACCCACAGAGCTGCCCACTACCTGATTGTCAAGACCTATTCTCAGGACCTGACCTGCCAAGACAGGAAAAGGCTGGCCAGTCCCAGCTGTTCTGCGGACCCACCTGCTGACTCTCCGGGCCAGCCATCTGGCCACTGACCTCTCCTGCCTGACAGCCCTAGCAGAGAAGGCATTCTCCATCCTAGGCAGATTCAGAGCTACAGCTGGCTTCCTCCTGGCCACACCCCTTACACCAAGGTCTGCTTCTCTGAATTGGAAGAAATGGAGAGAGACATGGACTGGGAGGGGACTAGGGATATGGGATGTAGCTGTCCTCTGCCAGGAGGAGACCTTGTTTCTTGAATCTAGGGCTTCCTCTGGGGTAGGGGGAGAGCATTCCAGGCAAAAGCAGGGCTGGTGCAAAACAAAAGGGATGGAAAGAGGCCACTACCCAGGCTGTGGAGACAGGGTAAAACAGCTCCTGTTACAAGCCCTGAGATGCCCAAGATGGAGCTGAAACTTCCAAGTAGACAAGATGCCAGTGAGAAGGGCTGCTCATACCCAAGGTCCATGCAAATCACAGAACACCCATGGGGTCTCCCAGCCACTTATCCTTGGAAGCCAGCTGTTTGCTGTGCCCAGAGAAGGGTGGAAGCTGAGGGAGAAGGAATTGGAAAAATTATGTGGAGGGATACAGGTCCGAGACCTACAGAGAGGCCTCACTCGCCCACACAACTGGGTCCACAGACAGATACATGTCTGTCCCAGCACGGGGTAGAATGGAGAACTCTGCATTGGCTCTACACTCCAAGCCCACCTCCATGCCATGCCTATAGGGGAGGATCACGTAGGCCACTTCCTCTGCCTTCCATAATCAGGGGTGACATGGAAGAGGGAAGTAAAGCCAAGTTCTGTCATCCACTCATTTCTTTACTGGGCTCTATGAGATGGCTCTGGAATCTGGGCTCAAGGAAGGTCTGAGGGCAGAGCCTAGGCTGTAGGCGAGTGGGAAGAGAAGGGGTATACTTAGGAAGGGGTCCATTTTAGGAAAAACACCTAAGATGCCTAGCCCGTGTTTTCATCTTCCCCCATCTATATGGGCTTCTCAAGAGTGGGGAAGATCTCTGCCCTGGGCCTCTTTAGCATTGGAGGGTGGTAGCTCATGCCAAGTGGCATCTGGGAAGATTGTTGAGTAGACCTCAAGGGTTGGGCGAGTCTTCTACACTGAGCATGCATGCACTCATGGCAGTGCACAGAGACATGTCCCCATGCCCTGCCTCGCCATCTCTTTCCTGCCCTGCTTGGAGAGGACACAGGCTGGCACACAGATCTTCCATTGGCTGCCGGGAGGTGACAGCTTAGGAGGCCCTGTGGGGAAGGTTCTCAATTTATTCCCTCCTCTAGATACTATAAATATATTAGCACTTGAGCAACTGGAGGGCTGCGGATAATTTGGGATGCACAAAAAGCTGTAATTTAACTCACAGTATCTCTATGTGAGAGCATTAAAGATGTAATTAAGATGTTTACATGAAGAGAGTGGAACCTGTGACACTGGGTGTGAAACCTCAGGAGGGGACACGATGGGGGAAGGGCTTGGGAGACCTGAGATACTCACTTGGATCTCAGCTATAAAGCAGAAGCACATTTGGCTTTCCTTCATCTGCCTGAGAAAAGCCTTCTGGCCCCAAATTTAAAGCTGGGGTCTTTCTTATGTCTCAGCTGTGGATTGGGGTCACATTGCCTTCTACTTCCTGTTAGGTTTTCCAGTGGTAGTAAAAAGATAGGAAAGCTAAAAGAAGCCTTTATAAACTTTAAAGACACGGAAAGGATTGAGGGTAGATGGGAGATCCTCCGACTTGAGACAAAGAAAGCTGAGACTTTTGTGGGCTTTTACTAGGGTGGAGCTTGAGGGGCAGGTTTAGTGGCGCCTAAGGGGTCACTGACTGGGGTCCCCTGTGTGTGCAGGAAAGCTGAGAGGAAATTGTATGCAGGACTGGGGTGGGGAAGAAAGGGGAAGCAGTCATTTGAAGATAAGCTATTTTAAGGGTTTCAGCCACATTAGATGACCACCATAATAATTCAGCCATTCGTAGTAGGGACAGAACCTATTACTCACTGGACTGGAGAGGACTTTGTGGGAACAATGGAGGGAGGAGGCTTCAGTCCCAAGAATGGTGCTAGGGGTGGGTGACAGCTGGGAAGCCATTAGGGCTGCGTGTGTGGAGCTCACCTGTGAGATACAGAAAGTTTTGGAGAAGAATGACACTAGGACAATGATCTTGGTTTTCTCAGGAATGTCCCAGTTCTTAGCACTAAAATTTCCAGAGGCCAGCACTCTTAAATGAAGTTCCAGAGAGCTGAGTGACAAATTCAAACTAGCGTGGAAACAAAATTGGGGGAGACCCAAGGCCTACAATGGGAACGAGGCAATGGATAGGATCTCAGGTAAAGCTGAGAACCAAGCACTTCATAGGCTGCCTATGAGGCTCACAGCTAGGCCTAGCAGTGGTGGCCTTGCTCTTAAGAAGGAGTCTCCCCTCAGCAGACTAGCAGGACCCCTGAGGGCCTGAGGGTAGAGAAGTCAGCTGCGTATTCTGCTGGGCAGACCCTCAGCCCCGGAGCATGGGAACCGCAGAGACCTGGTATCTAGGGATCCTGAAAGGAACAGGACCTCTGGAACAAGGACCTTATGCCTTGCTCTCACTGACTGCCTCAGACCCCTTTACTGATGGATGCAGCACTACTAATCCCTGTGGGCAGTCACCTCCTCTTCCCTTCCATCCACCTTTCATTTCTAGCTCTTCTCCATCCTAGAGGAAAACCATATTACCTTGAATGTGGAATTGATAAGTGTTGGAGTGAAAGGGTCAATAGGTTTGGCCTCAAGCCTGGGGAACTGACCAGGTCTCTTCTCACTGACCTGTGCTGGGAAGACAGGTGAGGGGCCACCAGCTATCAGGGCCCCTGGGGTTCCCTATTAATTACTTGAAGCCCTCAAAAGTCTCTCTCTCTCTCTCTCTCTCTCTCTCTCTCTCTCTCTCTCTCTCTCTCCTGGGAGTAAGAACCTGTGATAGTAGCCAGAGCTTCGTGCCAGAAGCAGTGGCAGTTTGCTGTACATAACATCTTCAAAGGAGGGTAACTTCTTAGCCAGGCATGGTAGCACACATCTGTAATACCAGCACTCTGGGAAGCTGAGGCAGGAGGAAGAAAAGTTTTAAGTCCAGCCTGGGCAACTTAGCACCTTGGCAAGATCCTGCCTCAAAATTTAAAAAAAAAGGGCTGGCCTGATAGCTCAGGGGACGAAAGCACCTGTTTAGACAGAGGAAGTGACCAGGGTTTGATCCCTGTATGCCATGCTGGCCCTGCCTAGCAGCAGCGATTGAGACTGAGTGTGGGTGCCTGTAATCCCATTGCTTGGGAGGCTGGAAACAGGAGAATCACTACAAGTCCAATCTATGCAGTGAGACCATGTAGACCCTGGCTTAAAATACAGAAAAAAAAGAATAAAAAGAAAATTAAAGAACTGATGATCTAGCTCAGTATGAAGCTCCTAGGAATAGTCAACCCCCAATACAGTACTACAAAAAGAGGGACATCACCTTGTTTAAGAGACTGTATCCATTTTGGCTTTAAGGGTCACCTTAAAGCCAGAGTGGATAAAGCAACCCCGTCACCTGGTGGCAAGCAGGCGGTGGGAGGCCTTCAGAATTCAGAGGAAAGTTGTGAGGAGACGAGCCTGCAGGCTCCGCACTGCTCTGCCCGTGCTGCGGATTCCTTCCAAAAGTGTGACCGAGCTAAGTACCACGGTTCATCCGTGAACCAACCCATACCTGTACTTCATCCTAGACAGGAGAAGATGTCAAGTAGAAAGAAAGAGGAGTGTGTGGATACCGTGTATGTGTATAGACACACAGGAGGCAGGGTGGGGCCAGCTATGCCTGAGTGGTGAGAGGCCGACACAGACACTCCTGTCCTGTGTTCCTGTGCCCCTCAGCTGGCTTCTACTCAGAGGACCTTGGCTGAGGCTATCAGGGGAAACCCTAGGAGAGGCTGGGCATCCCCACCACGCTGGCATCTGAGGGCTCAGGATTGGCACAGCTGCAAGGGCAGCATCCGTGGCCACATGTCCAGCACACTCTGGACATGTGGTGAGTGAGTGTGCGAGCATCAGGTACAGGGAGAGAAGGGAGTAAGGAAAAGAAAACAGGGAGAGTCTTCAGTGACACAAAGCAGGATGAGACAGGCTGCCTTTCCACCGGGCCGGATCTGCCCTCGGCATCCTGTCCTCCCCATCCCCAGGACCCCTTGAGAGTGTCCCTATCGTGCCTCTGCCCCAGGGCTTTTCCTGCGGTAGCAGAGCAGTGCAGCTATCAGTGCTCCCCGGTGGTGTCTGAGTGTCTCCCCCGTACTGCTGACCGAGATAGATGAGGGCAGCAGTGTGCAGGGAGGAACAGGTAGGGAAGGTGTTCCCCATTCCAGAGGGAAACCCAGAGTGAAAGTTTCCATGTAGGAAAAGGTCTGTGGCAAGAGCTGAGGGCCTGGTGGCACTGAGAGCTGTCTCAGGAGCAAAGGGGGCTTCTTTTTCCCAGCATCTGACCTAGAAAGGAGTATGTCAAAGACGTCCCCTTGGCAAGGGAAGAAGCCCTGCTTCTCAGATCTCTCCATCTGGCTCCGCATGCACCTTCTCTTTCATGGCTCAGCTGGAAAAGTGACTCTCTTGGAGCCTGGTCAGTGAGTATGGCAGGGTCTGGAACTGCAGTATGGGCAGGGGCATCATGAAGGGACAGGGGATGTCTGGAGAGTTTCTCTGGGTGATGATATGGATTTTGTATCTAAGGACAGAAAAGACAATAGACACAGCAGTTTCTCCCACTCAGGGGGCGCCAAGGCCTTTAGCCAGACAGAGCTGAGCCCACAGCTGGAGATTAGATGAGGGTCTGGAATCCAGCTGAGGGAAAGGCAGGGCTGGGGCCTGTGTACCCTCCTGATGGCAACATGCTATGGCCAGGGACAGGGCAGGTGAGAAACTGCCTCCTGAGCTGGAGCCACGCAGGAAAGGCCCCAAAGGCCCTGGCTTCAAGCTACCATCATAGGGACTTTTGTGGCTTCTACCTAGTCGTTCCTCAAAGCCGCATGTTCTTGTAGGTGGGTATTTTGTGTTTTTGTTTTTGTTTTTATGTACTTGGTACAGGGTCTCACTAGGCAGCTAGTGATTCTCCTGTTTTCAGCCTCCCCAGCACTGGGATTGCAAGCATGCTCCACGCCCAGTCTCACAGGTGGCACTTTTGGAAATGCCTGGATCCCGGGTGTCTGATCCTGGATTAGTCAGTCCACTGGTTGGTTTGGCATAGTTCTGGATGTGAGTGATGGACTTACTGAAGAGGGAGAATTCCCCCAGGCGTGGATAGCACCAACCAATGGACTTGTAACCTGGATGGAATAAAAAAGAGAAAAAAGATAGCTCAACAGCTTAAGCACCTGCCTGGTAAGCACAAGGTCCTGAGTTCAATCCCCAGTACCAAAAAGGAGGAAGAAGAGGAGGAAGAGGAGAAGGGGGAGGAGGAAAAAAGAGGACCCTCTGTCCTCCTGGCCTTGGAAAACTGTAAACTAAAATAAACCTCTCCTTGAACTTGTGTGTGTCAGCTATTTCATCTCAGCAACAGAAAAGGAGACAGGGACCTTGCCCCTCTGGTTATCCCACACCTGGCTGCTCTCTGAGCCCTCAGGACCAACAAGCCTGGCTCATCCATGCTCACCTTTAAGCTTTGTTTTAACTACTTCCCTCTTTAGCAAAAAAGCACCGTTCTTGGGTTAGCCTAGCTCCTGAGTCCCTCGACCTGCCTCTGGACTTGAGCCCATGCCTGTCATGAGCCTGGCACAGAGAGTAGCTTCCCATGGGAGTCTCTAGGTCCCCACCCTCCTGACCCTATGCATAGGACCTGCTCCCTGCTGGGCACTCCCCTGCTCCTTTATTTAGTCCCTGTGATAATATATATATATATATATATATATATATATATATATATATATATATTTTTTTTTTTTTTTTTTTTTTTTTTTAGGGAAGGGTCTACGGGGAGTTCAGGGTCTCACTACTAGACCAGACTCATAGTGATCTGCCTGTTTACAGCCTCCCAAGAGCTGGGATTACAGATGCACGCCGCCACGCCCAGTCTCAATTGCTGCTCAGTCTCAATTGCCATCTCAGTGCACCCCAGGGGCAGGGCCAGCATGGCAGGCCTGGGGTTTGAACCCCTGGCCCCTGCACCTGCTTGCAGGCACTTTAATCTGCTGAGCTATTTGGCCACCCCCCCTGTGATAAGCATTAACCTCCTTGTATAGAGAAAGCACAGGAGGCTCAGAGGGGAAGTGGGACTAGCCTTGGTCACACTGTGCTGGCACCAACACAGCTAAGAGGTGGCTCAGGGCAGGATTGTGGGAGCAGAGCTGGGTGAAAGCCCACACCATCTGTCTCCCCATCTGCGGAGTCGATCCGAGACTGGGAGACTGGGTTGATCAGGCTCAGGTCTTGGCTGTGGCATCTAAACCATTCCAGAGAGGACTCGGGCCAGCTCCAGAGAAGGCATACCGGGGCCTGACTGGGTACTCAGCAAGCCCTGCAGTTCGCCAGGCACCTTCCAGCTGCTGATTCGTCCTATGCCAGGGCCTGCCTGTGGTCCCAGGCACTGACACTCTTAGCTAGGTCTGCTTTGTAGCCTGGGGATCCTCTGGTTTTCTCTTTTCTCATGTGGTGATATAGAGATTATCCTGAAATGGTGACTTGCTCGCAGAGCCAGGATGGTGAGATGAGTGAGATAGGCCTAGGGCTCAAATTCTAAGGAATTACTAGCCCAGAGACCAACATGGTGCTGGGACAACCTGAGCGTGAGTATCCTCGTGTTTTCTGCCCTGGGTTTCTCCCCCACCTTACCAACTCATCATAGTTTTGGCCTGCTACCCTGGTTCCTCTTGGTCAGGGACCAGCAGGCCAACTGCACCCCTCCACCCTTACCCTGTCTCCTGCCAGCAGGCCAGAGGTGCCAGAGAGCCAAGCAGTAAGAGTGTGGGCAAACCCTGTCTTAGCCAAGCTCACTGAAAGGCTTTGTACCCAGAGGAACTGAGAACACCAGATTATGAAAGACTTAAGAGATTTATCACTGAATCAATAATAGGTCAATAAAATGACATCTGGAAGCCTGAGCAAAGGAAGAGAGCAGGATTCCTGTTATAAATCCTGAGCACAGGTAAAGCCCAAATTTGGAGTGTGTGTATGCCTCCTGGGGCCCTCCTAGACCTAATCAGAGCTCACTGAATTTCCCAGTAAACCCAGAAGCACCTCCTGTGTCCCATATTACAGATGGGGAAGCTGAGGCACAGGAGGGTTGCTTAGTAAGTAGTAAGATTAAACTTGACCTCAGAGCTCACTGCCAAGACTCCCAAAGAAGGAAAGAACATTCTCTAAAGACAGCGCAGCCCCTCCTTCCACTGTCATCCATTGTCTTTGACAACACCCACCCTGTGTACACCAGACCCTCTGCTGAGCTCTGGAGCTGCGGAGACAGACGGGGCTGGTCTTGGAAGAGTCATACCTCATCCGAGTGCCAGGACAGTATATTGTCAGCAACAACGATGTCCCCATCCAGGAAGTGAGGAGAAAGGCAAGGTGACAGGACTCAGAGGAGGACCCACCAGCCCTGACTGCAGCAGGGCAAGGCGATCGATCATTGCGCTGGCCTGCTGCGCGTTGGCTGTGAGGACCTGGGGGTGTCTCCAGCTGGGCAGAGAGCAAGACATCAGGGATGACAGACTTACAGGCAGGCCACTAACCTTGGAGACTACAAGAGGGGATCCCTGCAAACACAGAGCACCCACATGTGCTGGGATGACACTACAAGTGACACCCACTCTGCCTCCTTTACCAGGTCCCCTTGCTGTGGGCATAGATGCTAGCAGGGGAGTGAGTGGCTTTTCAGAACATTGCTTTGAGGGTCACCTTGACAGTGGGTGCTGCTAAATGACTGAGACACATCCATGTCCACTTCCTCCCAAGAGTCCCAAGAGGTCCGTTCCACCCACAAAGTGTGACCCTCTTCGAGCTAGAGTCTGGCGGCACCAATTCCCATTCCCCAAGCAGAGCTCTGCCCACAAGGTGGCAGTGCAGGCCCAGGTTAGTGGGTGGGCGGGGCAGGGTGAGGAGGTGCCTAAAATTTGGCCTTGTGGCTTTTTTCTGAAAACCAGGGCTGTAGGCAGCTGGGGCACTGGAGTTGTCTGTATCTGCTCTGCCAAAACTGGCCTGAGTCAGCGACTGACCCCAGAAGTGGCTTATGGAACCCAGCGCACTGTAAATTGTGAGGGCTGTTTCCTGAGTGGGGAATCAGACAAGTGGCTCTCTCATGGCCTCAGGGGATTAAATAAATTACAATGTTAAAAGCATCAGGGAGGGTGGTTCTTGCCCATGCTCTTCTCTTAGTGCCTGCACCTACATCCTCCCACAACAGGACTCAAACTCATCTGTGCTCTCCCTCTTCCACCTGAGAGGAAGCTCACCTGAGTCTCAGGTCACATGGGATTTGAACTCAGTACTGTCAGAGTCCCGGACCAGGTTCTAACAGGTCTGATTTGTCCTTGTATTCTTCCAGTGGATCTTGCTCAGGCCTGAGAGTTAATGATTTCCTGTGAGTCACCCAGAACTTTCCTCATTCCACACAGGAACAAGTGAGATGGGGATTTGCAGCCACTGAAGAGCCCTGAAAGGCACCTCTGTCTCCTCAGAGAAACATGGCTAATGGCAATCATCTGCCTCCCCATAGGTCCCAGGTATCCCAGAAACTGCTGCTCAAAGATGTGGGCAACCAGACTCTCCTGAGTGCCCCTTGCTGCATGGGGAAGGCCTCTACTGCAAACCTGACTTGACCGGGTGCATCCTGGAGACACAGCCCAGGTGCCAGGTCCAGCCTGGGAAGAGTCCAGCCTGGGTAGGCTGGAGCAGGCAAGCAGATGGCACAGAGCCTGCGCTCTGGACCCAGAGAGCCTTGGGCCGCAGTGCCATCCAGTATTTTTCCACTGGGCAGGATGTGGTCCTTTGGGTTTCTTTGAATTCTTGAAATCTGTTGGTTGGAAGAGAGACAATGCAGCTGCTTCCCCAAGCATTCCCACTATAGGAGCCACAGAAGGGCTCAGGATCCAGGCCTGAGGGCCCCAGGCTGCAGAACACGGGCTAGGCCCTTTCCCCAACTCTTTCTCTGGCTCTGGGACACCCATTGCCATCTCGGTCCCTAGCCCACAACTGTATTCTTCTCCCAGATCTTACAGATTCCAAAGGCTGGCCTGGGCCTCCAGCTGCCCTTGCTGTGTGCCACACGATGCCCTACTTCTATTGCCATTTGGTCCTCCACTTGCAGCCTTGCAAGGGTTCTGTGAGACTCAAACCCAGTCTGGCCTCTGGGGCCCTCAGCCTCTGTCTCTCACTGTGCTCAAACCATCTTCTCCATCAGCATCCAGTCTCTGCCCTCTTCCCTTTTGCCCTTGCTTTGGCCATGGTTACACCCTGCCCTGACTGGGCCTTGCCCTGGTAGGCAGCAGCCTCCCTCCTGCCCTCCACCCAGCTCTCTGGCAATTACCTGGGTGATTAATTTGGCAATTAATTTGGTAATTAATCATGCTTTTGACTGCTCAGGTTGCTCCTCCTTTGCTAGCCTGGCCTGGAATACAGATCCATTTGGCTCTCTACTCCCTTGTGAGGGCAGCTGAGCCCTGGAGGCAGTGAGGGTCAGGGAACTCTGAATCTCCTTGCCTGGCTCTGCCCCAGGCAGGGCCAGGTGTACAGAAGCAGCTGTAAAGGTGGCAGGGAGAAAAGATCCAGGTCCCAGGAGACTTCAAGGATGCCCCAGGATCTTCTCAGCCTGTCCAGCACAGGAATGATTGTCTTTGCTGCCCCCCATTCCAGCCAGGCTTCCTATGGCCTCCTGGCAAGTCCTCCTCTGAACTCTTGGGCATATACCCTGGCCTGGCCCTCCATAAGCACCCACCTCTGAAGCTCCCATGTGCCTGGAAATCTCCCATCCTGGAAGAGACACTGTTTCAAGCGGGCTTTGAGTGACAAAGAGAAACTGGGTCCTGGTGGAGTTTGGGGCCAGGCCCCAACCCAGATGTCCCTGACCTTGCTGTAGGTCCAGAAAGACTCACCACCAGATGTATGGTCCGCAATTACAGCCACCAGGATGGGGTCCCTATGGAGCCAGCCTATGGCATTGATTGAAATGCCCCCCCGGCAATTAAGATTTTTAAAGAAATGTATAATGATCCCTAATTGGCACCCTCATTAGGTGCCAATTAAACACTTAAGTATTTCTTACAAGTTAACACATTAATAAGTCAGCTCATTACATGGTAACGAGATTTATTTCTCATATTTATTATATTGTTTCACCACTACTGACAGAAGAGTTATTTTTAAAGATATGGCACCACAGTGACTGTGCACAGATGTTTCCCACTACCTCGACCAGAGGTTGTTTCTGCTGCTACCTGGGCCTTGGTCTCTGGTAGGCTACGTGCCAGTCCCCTTTCCCACCTGTTGTTTCCAGGTTCAGCCTCCTGGAGGTAAATCAAGCAGACTACTTTCTTCTCCAAGTTTGGAAGGGTCAGAACTGAGCTCTGCAGCAGGGAGAAGACTTGGAGGGTCCCAGAGGTCAGGAGCTCCTGGATATGCTGACCACTTAGCCAAACTTTGCATTCCAGGGTACTGAGGCCAGGGTGGGGCGCATTCTGCTTTCAGCCCTGTGGCAGAGCCCAGCCTGAGGCCCGCACTAACCACACTGAGGATGCACCCTGAGGATGCACAAGAGCAGGAACACAGCAGCCAGAAGAGGACAAAGAGGCCTTTGCCGCACCCCATTCCAGGAGGTCTAGTCACATCTCTCCCTATTTATTTACTTACTTATAAAGGCAAGCTTAGGATGTAACCTTGAACCAGAAGAAGGCTGAAGACAGAGGGAACTGTGCTAAGGCCAAGAACCTGAGAGAAGGCACAGAATCTAAAAGATGGGCAGCGAACAGAAACAGACCTCAAGATCTATGATAACTGGGCATGGTCATGCATGCCTGTAATCCCAGGTACTTGGGAGGCTGAGGCAGGGAGATGGCAAGTTCCAGGCCAACTTTAACAACTTAGACCATGTCTCAAAATAAATATGAAAAAGAGGATTAGCAAGATAGCTCGGTGCTCTAAAGCACATGCTTAGGCAAGCTTAGGGCAATCACAAGGA
The DNA here is from genome assembly GCA_004027165.1 of Ctenomys sociabilis. NCBI lineage: Eukaryota > Metazoa > Chordata > Mammalia > Rodentia > Ctenomyidae > Ctenomys > Ctenomys sociabilis. Next base: position 16,107 of record PVKA01003951.1, on the reverse strand, counting down.
CTGTGGTTCAATCCCCGACACCACAGGCCATGCCAGACCCCCAGGGTGGGCTGAGCTGACCACAAAATTAAATAAATAAACTATTAAAAGAAAAAGAACTCAGGTTTGGTGGTGCACACCTGCACCTGCAATCCCAGCACTTGGGAGGCTGAGGCTGGAGGATTGCTGCAAATTTGAAGCCAGCCTGGGCTACAAAGTAAGTTTAAGGCCAGTCTGAACACATAGAGTATAGTGAGACACTGTCTCAAAAAAGACAGGAAGACAGACAGACAGACAGAGGTGAAAAAAGTGGCTGGAGATGTAGCTCAATGGTAGAGCACACCTGGACTCTATCCCCAGTTCTTAAAGAGAGATCTGGCCTTGACCCAGAGCCTTGGAAGCCACAGAATGTTTTTACTAAGGAGAGATGTGAGGCAGGGGAGATGGCTCAGTGGGATAAGTGCTTCCCTGGCAAGCCCAAGGGCCTGAGTTCAATCCCCAGTTCCATAAATACATACATACATACATACATACATACATACATACATACATACATAAGGAGAGAGATGTGACTAGATCTCTGATTTAGGAAAATCAAATGGAGGACAGACTGGGAAGGACCAAAGGAATAAAAACAACCTCCCCCTCCTGCCCGCCACACTCCCAGCTACTGGACAGCAGACTGCAGAGCCAGGTGGATGCCCCTAGTGCAGGTCAACTTCCTGTAACAGGGCAACAAGGACGAGGGTGGAAGATCCAGAGGCATTGGCAGTGTTGGGGCCACCTTCTTTTTTAGAAAAGCAGGCGGAGGGCAGGCGAGATAGCTCAGCGGACTAAGCACCTGCTCAGGCAAGGGCGGGGATCAGATCTCTATTCCCAGTACCACACGCCACACCGGCCCTGCCTTTGGGCACACTGAGCTGACCTGGCGGCCCAAACCTGTAATCCCAGCACTGGGGAGGCTGACAACAAGAGCATCACTAGAGTCCAGGCTGCATAGTGAGAACTCGTGCCACATACATTAAAAAGAAAAGCAGGAGATTAACTTCCTAAATATATACCACACTTGTTCTTGTACCTCTGCATACAGCAGGGCCTCACCCACATTTGTTCTGATAGCTTCAGAGTTTGTACAGGGAAAATGCTTCCTGTTTACTCAGCCCGGCTCCTGGAGTAGTTGCTTCTAATCAATTAAGCGTAGAAACATTAGGCAGGCAGCATCCTTGGGCAAGATTTCACATTTGTGGGCATTTGTCTGCAGGATAAATTCCTAGAATTGGGCAGTGAGTGGTAGGTCAAAGGGTCTGTGCACTTTAAATGCTGATAGATATTGCAAATTGCTTTCATGAAAATTGCCTGCTTTATTTTTAAGCAAATAGCTGCAAGTGTCTGTCTTCCCTCACTGTCACTGGCAAGTGCGCCAGCCTTTCCCAGCTTTGCCTATTAGATTTGTGCTTCTCTTAGAGATGTGGCTGAGCTTTCGTAAGTGGTTTCTGGGATTTCCCTTTGAAATGGCACTGTTGGTCTTTTTCTCATTGATTCACAAGTATTTCTATATATTATGAAACTTGGAATTTTTCCTCAGATTTTTGTTCATCTTTAAATTTTGATTTTTTTCCATGTGAAAATATCTGCTATTTAATGTAGTTAAACCTATTTTTTTTTATTTTTTGGATAACTTTTGCAGCTTTTGTTATCCTAGAAAAGTCTAGCTGCTTAAGAGGCTTGGACCCGAAGATCATAAGTTCAAGGCCAGCCTGGGCAATTTAAATAGAACCTGTCTAAAAAAAAAAAAAAAAAGAAGAGCTGGGGTTATAGTCAGTGGTAGAGGATTTGCCTAGCAAATACCAGACTGTAGGTTCAATTCCACACCAAAAAGAAGAAAGAAACATGGGGAAGAATGAAAGGCAAGAGAGGGACATCAGGAAGGAGAAGGTGGGAGGAGAGACAGAAAAAAGGAGAAAGGAAAAGAAAGGATCACACCAAATTAAACCTATATAAAAATGCTCTTGGTTTTTTCTAGGAATGTCTTCTTCATTCTTTAGTCCCTGTGGCTTTGATCCAACTGGAATTGGTTTTTGTTTCATGTTGTAAGGAATGTTTTTAAACAGTACTGGGAATTGAAACCAGGGAGCTCATGCTTGGTAAAAAGTGCTCCACCACTATTAAAAATTCGGGGAGTGTAACGGAGAAAAAAACCATGTCCTGCTGCCCGCTGGATGGAGGGGAGCCCAGTATGCTGGGTTGGGGGCAAGGTGAGATGTGGCTCCTTCTAGTGAGAAAGCGGGGAACACCCATGTGAGGGGGTCTGCCTTTGTTTCTCATCTTGGGCTCCAGGAATACTGGTACCCACTTATGACTTTGTCTGCCAGAAGACAATTCTTTTGGCAGATCATGTGACCTTGGCATAACCTTGATGCAAACAGTGAGACAAGGAATTGAAGGGTAGGAAAGAAGGGAAAGGCTTCTGAACAAGCTTCTTCTTCTGGTACTGGAAGGACAGTGTACTGTGACAAAGACAAATAGATGACAGAGGTGCCGAGGAGAGCTTTGGGGGATTTACCCCTGTTCTTGCAAACAGAAGAGTGTATGTGCGGAGGATGAGACAGGACAGGCAGGGTCGGGCTGAGCCACACTCACTCTTGGTGCTGCCTTTTCCCTGCTTCCCTCCCTCTTTTCCCTGGCACCAAGAACCACAGAATGTGGCCCTCAGGGATGAAGAGCCTCTGATCCCTTCTCAATATAGTGGAAACTGGATAGACCCTTACTGATGCTAGATCTACTTTGACAGCTTCCTAGAAGGTTCTGGTGGACACATGCCTAATTGGCACCTGGGGCAAAGTGAAGATGTAGTTCCAGGTCAGGAAGGGAGTATATACTAGGTCCCTGTGCCCTTGCCCCACACCCTAAGAAGGATCCTTCTGTCTACCTAGGAAGAGGAAATCACAGCAGCCAGTACATTAGGTGCATTGCCTTCTTTAGCCACCAGGTGGCAGCAGTGAAAGCCATACGTTCTCGCTTCATTCCTCCTTTGGTGCTGTGGACTTGACCTCCAAAGGGACTGTAGTTTCTTTGATGGTCCTGGAGCTGCAGGAGTTGCAGAAAGATGAGTCCACACACCTTGAGCATCCTCTTCCACCTTAGAAAAATGAGGGGCCTGTAACCCTGGCTCCTTTTCTACACACTTTGTAGAAACTGCAAAAGCTGGGCTGGGGTTACTGGGATAGAACTCAACAGTTTGACTGCTTAAGACACCACGCTGACCAACCCATGGATTCCTCAGTGAATCAGAGAGACCCTTCCTGGGGCCCAAGGAGTCTGGCAGCGTATAGGGAGGAATAAGAGGCTGTGGGGAAGCCCCTGAGATGAGCTAGGCCTACTGGAGAAGGCTCTTCCACTGCCTCCTGCCATCCCCAAGACCCCAGGGTGGTGTCAGACGCTCCTCTATGGTTGAGGCACACACACACACACACACACACACACACACGGTCACTCCTCCCTGCTGCGAGCGGGGTCATGAAGGGTCCGTGGATTCATCCAGCATCTTCTCACCCATCCCCACCCGGCATCACCTCCCTCACCAAGCCCTGCATCACTCAGGCAGCACCAGCCTCCCTGTCACCCATCATAGCTCTTGACACCTCTCATTTGTCTCCATCATTTTGGGAGCAGAGATGCCCCCTCCTGATGCCAGGATCCATGTGAACCCTGTCTGGACTCCAGCCATAGAGCTCAGACTGGACAGGTCTCAGGGATGCTACTTTCTGGGAGTGCCTTAGTTCCTTACAACCTTTCCTTAGGTTCTTGGCCATCTAGACCTCCTCCAGACTTAAAGCCTTTGTGGAATGCCTCAGAAATGTCAGCCTTTGCCCTGGCAATAGTCCTCTTATTACCACCCCAAAGCAGGACCTGCCTGACACCGACCCGGATAGCCCCAGAAACCTGAAACTTACAGATGGGAAGCCACCAGCAACCTCAGCTCCTAAGGAGGGCTTGATGAAGAGCCTTCTCCTTTGGACTTCCCAGTCCTGGGGAAACAGATATTAAACAGATGAGCCATTAAGCAGGGTATTTTCAGGCTCTGAAGGAAAGAGATTAGGAACATATGGAAACAGAAATAAGAGAGGACAGCTTCTGAGATGGTGGTTCAAATTAGAGAGAGGGTACCTGTAGTTCTGGGCCCAAGACCTGCATGCACAGAAGGGCTCAGATTGGGGGTGGGGTGGAAACAAAGGACAAAGCCTTCCTAAAGAAACAGCCAAGAGGTTAATGTGGCAGGAGGGGAATTGCAGGGGCAGAGAGGTGCCAGGGCAGGGAAAGTAGAGTTGGTGGCAAGAGAAAGGACAGGGGGCAGGTGTAGGAATGGATGAGGGAGCTGATGAGAAAGCAAACCAGGGTCTAGGCCCTACCACAACCCAGCCCTGCCTAGGGAGTGCCTTGTAAGGACGATCTTGCTGTCCTGGGTGAATACTCCTGGGAAAACCACCACTTCCTGCTTGGGCAGGGACCTGGTCCACTAGGCAGCTTAGCAACAGCAGGAACTCAGCCTCTCTATTTGTGACAGAGCAGGGCCTGCCTGTCCCCTACCTATATCCTCAGCCCCTGCAGAGAATAATCTAGTCTGGCTGTGGATAGGGGGTTGCTGTGTCCTCTACACATCTACTACAAGAGGTCTCCCTGGCTTCCGGGCCCAGCCCTGAGTCATCTATCAATTCCAAGGCCTTCTTACCCTACCCTGACCCCTACCTGGAAATGAAACCTTTTATTACATCAGTGGCTCTGGCAGCCTGGCTGTCAGCCAACAGGTTCTGTCTCAGTCCCACGGAAATGATGCCGGGCAGGTTTCCCTACTCTTAGTCCTTTCGCTGGACTTTTCCAAGGAGAAGACTACATCAGACAAGCACCTGCACAGTTCTACCAGAGAATGAAGTATCTCCTTCCAGCAAGCTAGCCACAGACACCAAGCAGAGTGGAGGAATCCTAGAAATCATGAGCGTGTGAGGCCACGGCTTCAGAGGACATGGACGGCAGGGTACTAGGCTGTCCCGGGGCAGGGACTGTTATGCTTCCTCATTGGTGACATCCGTGCCTGGTATGAGCAGTCAGCTCACGGGGGCGGAGAGAGATCACGACAGGTCCTGACTGCAGGACTGCCCATGCTCTGGGAACCTCCCGCACTGCATGACCTGCCCTTGCTGGGTCCAGAGGCCTGGGCCTGCCCGCTCAGTCCCTACTTAGCCTCTGCTGAGGTGGATGGCAGAAATGGAGGAGGGATCTCTCTTACTGCTCCCCAAGTGCAGCAGGGTCCCTTGAAGTGGAAGCTTTTTCTTCTCATTTTTTCCTTCTTCCGAGGTTTCTACTCTCTGGCCCAGGACAGGCCCTTGGAGTCCCTAATCCCACAACTCCCAGAAACCACTGCGTTATCTGTCTCCTGCAGCCATTGTTGACTCCCCTGTGGCCAAAGCTCCTCCTGCCTCCAGCGTCCCCTCCTCCCCTCCTCCTTTTGCTTTCCTCCTCTCTCCCCTCCGCTCCTCCTCTCCGTCCCACCTCCCTCTCATTTCTCTCCTCTCGTTCTCTCCCTCCTCCTTTTTCTTTGGTCCCTCTTTCTCCTGTCCCCTTCCTTCCTTGGGAAGAGGAAGAAGTTGGGGGACTGTGGGCAGCAGCCAGTATACTACTGGTCCCGGTCCGACTTAGAGGGCCTCTTGGACAAAGACCCCTAGGCTACTTTCTCACAAAGCTCCGTCTGAGAAATAGCTAATGACACCCAACAAAGAGCAGCCCTTGGGCTGCTTCATTGTGAAGATAAGAGAAGCGGGGAGCACATTTATCCTCTACACAAGTGAGCTGGCCTGGAGAAAGCTCACAACCCCTCCCCATGCTGCCTGCAACCTGGAGTATAATCTTCAGGAAATCTTCCAGCGGGCGCTTTGTCCTACAGCTCCAGAGAGAGGACTGCTGGGAGAAATACTGCTATCTTTTCCTTACCTATTGTAAGGGTCGTGGCCAGCACCCCTACAACAAAAGATGGATTAACAAGAAAAAAACAGCACAAATTTATTTAACCAAAGTTTTATGTGACATTGGAACCTTTGGAAATGAAGATCCAAAGACCCAGGGGAAACTGAGGGTTTTTGAATGCTAAGCCTAATGAAAGAAGTATGTAGCTGTAGAGAAATGTGATGGAACAGAAAGGAGTCGGATCCCATGGTAACAAAACCGCAAGGCCTGTATTTGGCTTTTTCTCTGGGTTCTGTGTGACACTCTTAACTCCCTCACTCTCTTAGAACACAGGACAGCTGTCACCTGAGGGGAGAAAGAAGGTGGTCAGAAAGTGACCTTTCCCAGTTTTACAGCTTTTTTTTTTTCTGGTACCAGGGATTGAACTCAGGACTTGTGCTTGCCAGGCAAGTGCTTATTCTACTGTGCTATCTCCCCAGCCCTACATCTTTGTTTTTCCTGTATTAAAGCTTGAATACAGGGCCTTTGTAATGAACCACATTCTCAGCTTTTATTTTTTATTTTTATTCATTCATTTTTTTTCAGGAAGGGTCTAGCTAAGATAACCAGGCTGGGTATGAACTTGTGATCTTCCTACCTCAGCCTCCCAGAGTGCTCAGAGTACACACACATGCCATTACACTTTACAGCTTTCTTTGGGGGAGGGAAATTCTAACTTTTATGACTCACTGCAGAGGGCAAAAAGGAACAGAATAAAGGAGGGTGGAGAAGGTCAGAGAGTGACCTCCAGGGAGCTTTTATTTTTTATCTTATTTTATTTATTTATTTATTTATTTATTTATTTATTTTGCAGTACTAGAGATTGAACTCAGGACCTTGCGCTTACCAGGCAAATACTTATTCTACTGAGCTATCTCCCCAGCTGATCCCATCCCCCCCTTTTTTTGAGGTAGGCCTCCCTATGCAGTTCAGGCTGGCCTTGAGCTCACCCTGTAGCCCAGTTTGGTTTTGAATTCACAATGATTCTCCTGCCTCAGCCTCCTAAGTGCTGGGATTATAGGCATGTGCCTCCACACCAGCTCAAAGTGCCATATTTTGAGGTAGCATTTTCTGATCCCTAGCAATAGTGTGCACTGAAATCCATGCATTGTATGCCATGCATACTGGCTCTTAATGCTACCACTCATCTTTCTTTCTTGGACTCTCAGCTGGCTTCAGCCCTGCCATCTGCAGGATGGAGGCATCAGCCCCTCCCCGTTGGTGATCTGACTCAGTCGCTTCCTGCCTCAGCTATTTCCTACTTCTGAGCCCCCGCAGTCATCTGAACTCCCAGAGTCTTACTTTGCTCATCTGCGCATGAGGTCATGGATACACTTCTACCACATGGTGTGTGGAGGCCTCAGACAATGATGCCCTGCCCACCCCCAAAGAGGTAAAGTCAGATTAGCCACTGCCTTTGCAAAACCAGCCCGGGAACGTTGGAAAGAGTCCACAGTCAGTGTGATGCCAAGCACCCTGGCTAGGGTGTAGGTACGACTCCTCAGCTAGGAGAGGGGAAACGCAAGGCAGACAAGAGGGCAGGGACAGAATGATTGAAAGGATTGAGATTAGGGAGAGCTAAGTGGTGCTGAAGTACACAGTAGGGCTCACCTCCACCCTGCTGTTCCTTTCCATCCTCAGTGTCTGAAATCAGCACAGGATGGATCAGAGTCCAGGTGCCACCCAGTGCAGTGTGGGTGGAAGGAAGCCTATGGGTGGCTGGGGGGGGGGCTGGAGCAGCTTAGTACCCCTTAGACTCAGAGACAGGGTCTGGCAGCGGGAGCCCAGAATATCAGCCCCAAGGGCTTCCCCAGAGCTACCAACACCTCTGTAGGCACACAGACAGATTGAGAGAAGGAGACTGGGCCTGCAGCTACCAGGCCCCTGTCCCTCCAACTCCTGGGGCAGAGTGCCTCAGGAGGGTGACTGATGTGCTTCCTTTAGATTGATCCTGAGGTCTTGAATGCCGGGCCCAGGACAGAGATGGTAATAAGTACTGGTGGCTGCAGCTAGAAACACAATGGCCAATGCAAGGAGAATGAATGTGGGAGAGGTGTGTTTTATGCCCTTATGCACAGCTGGCCAGGGCCAGGGAGATAGCTCAGTGGAATAAGCCTGGCAAGCACTTATTCAGTAGAACAAGTCCTGAGTTCAATCCCTGGTACCAAAAAAAAGCTGGCCATGTGGGATGTGGGGCACGTCTTTGCAAGTGTACTATGTATGTGGAAACACAAGCTGTTTGCGTGTGTGTGTGCGTGCGCGTGTGTTTGTCTCCATATGTGCATGTGTGGATGGGGGGGCTTCCTGAAGCCCCCCCACACTGCTGCATTCCGAGCTGCCCCTGTCTACCACCTCACCCACCTCTACCAGGAAGCTGTTTGGACAATGCATGTAGAAGACAATTAAATAACATAGCAGATCAACTTAGCTTGTAGGAAGAAAGCAGCCATCCTACAGATATGAGCTGCAGGGGACCTAGGCTGAGCAGGAAGATATGGGGACCTGGGGGGTAAAGGTACCCTGGGACAGGGTACCTTCCAGAGGCAACCATGTGATAAATCAAGGAAGCAGAAAGGAAAAGAACCCTGACCAAGGTTACCAACCAAGGTGACCAGGTTAGGCTGGGTAAGGGCAGAAGGGTGGGGAGCATAGGGCCATCAGGGGATGAAGTGTCTATTCTACTTCCCAGGACCTCTCCTGACAAGCTGGGTTGTGGTTAGGAAGCAGATTACCCAGATTTCAGATTGTATTACAATGCTCCTCATTGGCTCTGCTAGCCCTGAGCACGAGCCTGACTTGGCTCTGCCAGGTGCCCAGGGCTCATGCACATAGGGCACAGGACTGGCAAAGTCGTTAAGGCTACTATCTCCAGAAGGCAGCCATTAACTCAGCCAGCATGCACTGAGCACTTGTGAAACCCCAGGTTCAGGGCTTGTCATGGGAAGACACCACATGAAATTACACACTGACTGCCCTTAAGGGAATTGAGTATCACGTAGGAGAGAGTGCACACAGACAAGGCTCCCACAGCAGAGGGGAGTCAGGACAGAGGGAGTGCGGCCAGGGAAGGCCAGAATGCTTCCTATAGGCTAATGACCTGTGAACTAAGGCTTAAAGCAAAAGGACTCTCCCATGAGGACAGCACAGGAGGGAAGGTCACTCAGGGACTGATGATGGCATGAGGATATAGACACAGATGACCTGAACATGTAAGTGTGAGGCCAGCCAGGAGGAGCGGAGCCTTGATCCTGGAGTAGCTGCAGAAGAAAGGCCTGGAGGGGCTGAGAAACGGGCCCAGAGTCAGGAGGAGTTGGATGGTGTAGAGGGCACTATTGACAGGCCACAAGTTTCCAGTGCTCATCAGCATCAGTGGGGGCCACTGGGGCCTGGGGGAGGGTCAGTCTGGGGGGCGGCTGGCATTTGGAAGCTTCAGGATGGAGGAAGTGGAGAGCAGAACTTGTGACCCTGGGCAGCCCCTCCTCAGTTCCCTATGTGTGACACGAGGGGCTCCACCCACTTGTGGACATTGGGGAATATAATAAACAAGAAGTCTAGTTCCTCCCTTTGCTCACAATTGAGAGGAAGACAGCGAGGAAGAGAATTAACTCACGTTATGGCTTGTATCTGGATGTACCCCCAAAGCCTCAGTCTGAAAAGCCTGCAGTCGTAGGTAGGACTTTTCAGAGACGGCTGGATCTAGGCTGTGTGCTACTGGGATGAAGGATGCGATGCCGGGGTTGATTCACTGCTTCTAGGGTTAGGGGCGTGAGTGCTACTCACTCCAAGAGTAGCCTGGAGAAGATACAGGAGCCAGAACTGTTGTGCTTGTCCGTTTCTGCTGGCTCAGCTACTTGCTGCCTTGCTCCTGGCCTGCACTGCCATGAGCTGTCTATCTTCATTGAGTCCCCTCCGCCATGCCACCCTGCCCTGGAGCCGCCAACTATGAACCGAAACTCATAAAAACTGTGAGCCAAATAGACTTTGCCTCCTTCCACTTTAGGTGTCTAGTACTTTGTCTCAGCTGTAAGAAAAGGAACTAAGCCCACTCCTTCAAGGTGCTAGCAGGGGAAGATGAGGCAGTGTGTATCCCCCACGTCATCCATATCGATGGGTTGGGGGTAAGCATGCATCCTCCACCTGAGGAAGTCAGCTTCCTTCATCTGCAAGAGGATAATGACTCATCTTACATCAGTTCTGTTGGGCACAAGGAATAAAGGTACATTAAGTGGGTAGTAGGCTATGAGAGGGCCTGCTGGTCATACCTGCTCACATTCAGAAACAAGAAATTGGCTAGTTCTGGTAACACTGGAGCACCTCTATCTAGCCATGCCTTAAATGCATAGGGTTTTTTTTCCCCCAGCTAGTTAATAAGTTCCATTTTGTGACTGAAGTAACATGGGTCATGAGCTGCCTCCTGACTGATGGCCCTGGAGGGTGAAACCCTGTAGGCTTGGTCAGTCCTAATAGAGATAACAGCAAGGACAGCAAGGCCAAAGGGTCCCAGACTGAGAAAAGCTTGAAGCCGCTGAAGAAATCAAAGAAGCTGCAGTGTAGGGTGCAGGAGACCAGGGCAGTGCCTCTCTGAAACTACTATGGGAGTGCCATGAATGAGGGTCAGAGGGGGTTTAAGAGGAGCAGGGAGGTTGGGGTGAGGGGAGAGTGTGTGAGGCCAGGAAAGAGTTCAGAGAACCAGCCAGCAGGGGCGCCAGCTGGACTTACAAGGGAGAGTGGGGCTTTGGGGAAGCTAATCCCAGTGTCGGGAAAGAAAAGTCTCGAGGACATCGAGGACATCGGGCCCACTGTGGAGCCCAATGGGCAGACAGAAGAATTCAAAGAATCCCTAACCCCTCCCCACTCCACCGGTGCAGGAGAAGGCGCTGGCTGGGCTCTGGAGGGGCAGTCAGTCCTCACCCACTGTGGCAACTGCCCAGCAGGGTCTCTGGTGGCATCAGTCTCATCCATTTCTTCAGTGTGGATAGGCAGAGAGGCTGGGGATAAAAACAAGGAGGAAGCAGTGGACACCCCAACTCAGGAGAGGTCCTGTTGAGGCTCAGCCAGAACATCCTAGCTGTCTCATTCATGGACTGTCCCAAAGAAGCCCCTGTGACCTGTCCCCTGGTGAAAGAAGAGCCAGTGAAGAAGGATTTATTAGCCCTTTCTCCTACTTCCTGCCAGGCAGGACTGGAGGACAGAGACACAGGACTAGGCAGGCAGGGCAGGAGACTCGGAAAGGTTGAAGCTGGGGCAGAAGGAGCTCATTCCAGCTGGACAGAAAGGCTCCTTCTGCAAGGTTGTAAGAGTAGGAGAAGAGAGGGCAAAGGCAAGAAGTGAGTCAGAGTATAGGCCAAGGAAAGGGTCTGGCAAGAGAGGAAGGAAGGTGGTCAGCCTGACACAGGACCCTACAAGTGTCAGGAGGCAAGGCGGCATCAGCCTTAGCCCTGTGTCCTGTTTCAGATCCTTGACTAAGCGTTTGCCTCCTTTTCCCTCTGTGAAATGGGGTTGCCTTGTGGCTCCTGGGTGCAAGGGTGAGGGACCCAGTCCCGCCCTAAATCAATGCTCCCTAACCCCTCCCCACTCCACAGGGTGGCTAAAAATAAAAGCGACTATAATTTCCCTAAATGAAACCTCCACTTAAACACTTAAAAAGCAATAAAAACTCAATTTTCTTTCTCTCAATTATTTTACTTATTCCATTTTCCAAAAGGTTCACCCTGTTATGAAGATGTATTTTTCCCCATCAGCGGCGGTGCTCTCCGCCATTATTCAAACTGACTCAGCCTCCCTCTGCCAGGAGGGTCGCCCAGTCTCCACGGCAACCAGATGTGTGTGACTGTGTGAGTGTGACTTCACCACTGCTGGTGTCACTGAGAAGGGGATGTCCTCACCACTATACCCCCCAACCCCAGCCTTTGTTTTGGTTCCCCAGGCCGCCGGCTCTGCCCTAGGCCTCAGGCCCTCAATTTGGGCCCCTCTGAGAAGCATGGAGAGAGACAAAGTCCTACCACCCTCAGCTGCACTGATGGCCTGGCTCAGGGGTGCCCCAGCCCTTCAATCATGCAGGCTTGACACTGTAAAAATTAGGTTTCCCAGTGTCATTAGCGCTTGGTGATCGGCTCCATTTATACGGTGCCTGCCCTATTGCCTCATCTCTGCTAATTGTTTTCACTCACTCCTTCCATTTTTAAACTCTTGTCGTGTTGGCTTTTAATTTTTAATTATTGCTACCTCCCTTCCTTTCTAATTGGCCCTTCATGAATGAGATTCTCCGGATTTGTAGCTATGGCAGGGTCCCTTTGAGTGACCAAGAGTTGCCCACTACCTGCCCCCATCTGTGCTGGTTGGTCACCCTTGTTTGGTGATAAGCTGCATACCTTGCCCCAGGTGTAGTGAAGGCAACACAACCCAAGTCCATCCTGCACATGTACACTGGTCACCAGAGCGTGATCCTGCGTATCTAAGGATCACTGGATACAGAGTGGCATGACCCTTGAGGGATGTGAAGAGCCAGACTCACCTGAGAACTGCCTTTGTCCTGGGTGGGTGCCTGGAACTCATGGGGCCATAGGGCAGGGGACACACCTACCTCCCATCCACCTGCCACTTTGGCCCTGCTTTCCCCATGATTTTGGCTTCTGAGATTTTCTGTAATAGGACATCAGCCTCCCCCTTCCCCATGAGAGCTGCTGCTCAGGCACACACTCCTGGCCAGCACACCCTTTCTCTGCTTGGCTCCACTGAGTCCTGCCCAGTGCTCGCAGACTGTTCCAGTAAGTCCATCTATTTGTCTTTCCATCTGTCCATCGTATACCATATGTCTATTCATCCCCCTGTCCATATGCCTGTCGTGTATCTCCTAGCCTGATTTTTTGCCCTTCTGTCTGCCTAAGGTCCTTGTGCATCTGCCTTATGCTCAGTGCTTCCTCTCCTCCGTGAAGACACTTCTGCATTTTCCTTGATCACAAGCAATATTCCAGGCCAAGTTCCCTGAAAATTTTTCTAAATGAAACTCACCTCATTCCCATTACCCCAGTGTATATCACACACACACACACACACACACACACACACACACACACACACATCCCTGCCTCAAACCCTGCTGTCTCCACCATGAGAGGCCCTAGAAGGTGTTAGATGCTGGGCTCCTTCATGTCATTTGATCTCTATGCAGCTGACCAGCAGTTACAGAAAGAGAAGAGACATGCTTAAGTCCCAGAGCTAATTAGGGTGCAGGAAAATTCGCATCCAGGACTGTAGCAGCTTTGTTGGGACACTGGTGAGGTTCCACGCTCCAGAGGTATTCATGGCAGCAGCAGCCCTGGGGAGCAGGGTCTGCTCACTGGGGCATGGACCCATGTTCCAGATAGGCCCCCACCTGCAGGGAGAGAACACGGCTCAGATCATCCTGGGCAATGGGTGAATCAGGCTGTGGTCACAGGTGACTGGGGACTTCTAACACTCAATAATCCTCCCTGCTAGGGCAGATTCAGGATGAAAAGGAACTTTTGTTTGTGGGGGGGGGGGTAAGGGAACTTTTAGTGAGTGTCTACAGTGTGCCAGGCTTAATGGTGGGCAGGGCCACTTTGAAACCCTGAAGCCACCCTGTTTCAGAGGAACTGCTAGAATCCAGCTTTGCAGAAGAGCAGCCTGAGAGACCCAAGGAAGAGCAGTTGTCAGTCCAGGGTCCTGACCCTGAGAGTCTGAGGTTTCTCTCACTCCCATGCCCTCCTCCAATGAGGCTGGGTGCCCCAGGATGGGGGTTACCCCACAAGGAAGCTGGAGGGGACTTGCATTAGAAGAGCCGCTGATCAAGGACCTCTCCTTCTGGGTGCCCTTCCTCCATGCCAGGCCTGTAGCACAGAGCCTGCCAGTGGGAGCAGGTGGTCTGACAGATTTGATGCTGACTGTCTGAAGAAGAGAAGGTCGTGGCCCCTCTGGGCCTCACCCACAGGCCCCTGAACTGCAAAAGCGATCCGAAGGAGGTAAACATCTCTAAAGGCGCCACAGGCAGCAAAAACTGGGGGAACCACTGCGGCTGCCGCCTTCCTGGAGCCCCTGCTCGGGCAGCAATCCCTGGGCCTGCCTACCTAGGATGCAGGGATGCAGCCCCCTGCAGTGGTGTCCCAGACACTGGCCCCCTGCGGTCGCGGAGGGCTGCGCGGCGGAGCTCAGCGCACATGCGCGGAGCCCCCACACCCGCCGCCGCCGCCGCTGAGCCCGAACGCGGGAGAAAAGCAAACAAAGACGTATTGGTTTCTGCTCTATTAGAGGCGCAGGAGGGGGGAAATCAATGTTTAGTAAATGGGAAAAGAGAAAATCGTTCAGGAAAGACAGTCTATTTCCAAGCCGGAGAGGTTCGTAAACAGCACAGGCCATTGCGAAGGAAGCACGGCATGCCATCAGAAGCCCGGGCGGAGGAATGAGCGCGTGCAGCCGGGCCGCAGGTGCAGGCAGCGACCTAGCCGGCTCCTGCCTCCTGCCACGGACTGAGGCTGGAGAAAGTGTCTGCCGCAGCCAGGCGTCTCGCATGCACTGCACTGCTCCCCACTTGTCCCTGATATGGCTGGGCAGCGTTCTCTACTGGCCTTCAGGTGCAGGGAAAGTCCCTCTGGCCTAGAGCTCACCTCTAGCTTTAGCCACTCTGTTTGAGCTCAGCTATTTCCAGGGGGATCAGGATTGATGCTGGCCCTGAGCCCTGGACATTGGGGAAGAATTCTGCAGGCTAAGAAGGGAAGAAATGGAGAACTGGGACAAACTACCAGGGGTTGTTAGGAAGTGGCCACACCTCTAAGGTTTGGAGAAATGGAAGAAATAACAATAGGGAGAAGGTGGCTGGGGAAGGGAAAGTCTGGGGATGGAGAATTGAAGTTCAGGCTGCCTTCCAGATAGTTGGACGTGTCTCAGCCACGCCTGGGGCTGCAGTGGACTCAAAGGATCTAGAAAAGCAACCACAGCATCAAAGATGGACTGCCTAGAACTTTGGAGGACTGAAGCGGGAGCATTTCCAGTGGGAGTCCCTGGAAAAGGATGTTGACCTCTTAGGATGGCTGGGACTCTGCCCCTGTAGCCCCTCTGACCCTGGTGGATGGTCACAGAAGCAGGCTTGGCAGAACATTCATGGGATGAAGCCTTTGTTCTCTCGATTCATCAAGACCCAGAAGGCTGAGCTGAGAAATATTGAATTTTAACTTAAGATGGATGGCACGACTAGTCTCCTTTACAAATGAATTATACTCTTTTTACCATTTGTTCTGCGTACAGATGAGCATATGTGTACCAGGTAGAGGTGTGGGTTTGTGGCCTATTCCCATGAGTATGCACTCAGAAAGGAAGTGGTGGCTAGGATGCAGGCAGCTATTGGAAGAAATCTGAAAGAGAAAAAAGATCCTTGTGGGTGGGAAGCTGGAGAGGGTTATGGAGGAAAAAACAAGGCTTTCTTATTACTGCTGTTACTGTTACAATGGCACAAAATCTAGTTCCCTGCAGTAAGTCTCTTCCAGGCCAACCTTTCAGGGCCATAGCAGTTTATGAGTTCAGTTGTGATATCGTGTTTGCTGAGGACACAGAGACTCAGAGAGGTGACGCATCTGAGGTTACACAGCAGGAGCTTGGAGCTGAGACTCCAGAGCATGGCTGGGCCCTAAAATTATTTCCCTATGGGGACATGGACTGAGAGACAGATGGAAGTAGGAAGGCAATGGGTGGAGGGCAGGGTGGAGGGACAGAGGGGACTGGGACTTCTCGGGGCAGAGTGCTGAGATCTTGTTGATTTGAGTCAGAAAACAGACCAGAGAAAGAACATGCCCAGGCAAATGGTCCAGCCTAGGGGCTCACTTACAAAGCTGGAGGAAGGGGCATCTGAGCTGGACTTTGAATTTTGGGAAGGAGGACTTCTCTTCTACCTCCTCCCTGGGGCTATGTAGCCCTCCTCACACCCAAGATAGCTGTTCACATTTCACCCTTGTGGGCCTCTGCTTTTCCAACTGTACAGTAAGGCATCTGGACTGGGTTAAGGAAGGATACACTGCTGGCTTTCACTGGACTCTGACCTTCTGGAACTCAGTGTCAGCCATATGCACAGGTGTGTGTGTGTGTGTGTGTGTGTGTGTGTGTGTGTGTGTGTGTGTGTGT